>WKFP01001298.1:13672-32346 GCA_011057875.1 Pterocles orientalis
ACATTAGGAAGAAATTTTTCACTGTGAGGGTGGTGAGACACTGGCACAGGTTGCCCAGAGAAGCTGTGGATGCCCCATCCCTGGAGGGGTTCAAGGCCAGGCTGGATGAGGCTTTGAGCAACCTGGGCTAGTGGAGGGTGTCCCTGCCCATGGCAGGGGGGTTGGAACTCGATGATCTTTAAGGTCCTTTCCAACCCAAACCATTCTATGATTCTGTGATTCTATGATTTTTATAGCAGCATGTTCATGCCACTGTCTTTGAGATGATGTCAGCATTTGCATTATAAATAATTTAAAGATCTGTAATTCAGTAAGAGAAAAGCAGTGGTCCTGCCACATTTTTAATTTATTATTTGCTCAAGGCTCAAGGGAGCATATAATAAAACTTAACATTTTCCTCCAGGGGCTTTAGTAAAGAAGCTAGACGTTCAGCTTTAACCAGACAATTTAAAAAGGTTCCTCAATGTTACTTTGAATGTAAAGTTTGTCCAAATGTGATATAGTTATGTGCCAGGGTAGGATTATTTTGGGATGTATTCCAAGAACAGACGCAGCAGTGACTACCACTATTTGTCAAATGATGAATGATAGGAATGATGTTACTTACTGCAGAGGACAAGCGAGAGGTCCCAGGAAGGAGAAGATACGTTTTGTTACCAGATTATCCAGGAAAATTGGGTGTGCATTAGAAAGGAGAAAATATATGATATCATTCCAGGCCCCTTTCCAAAAAAACACTCAAACATTCATTTATTTGTATATTAGTGAACAGTCTTGCTGATTTCATATGAACTACTCACATGGCTGAAGAAGATACTTAAAGAATTGCTGGACTGTTGCCAAGATGGAGGAACACTTAGGAAGCAAGAGACTAGTAATGAAGTTGAAGCCAGGTAGTGTCTGTTAACTCAGTCATACCACTACCATCATGCCCAGTGTTTATCATCATTCACTTCCATCTGGAACCAAACTGGAAATCAAAATGAAAATAAAGTGGAGAATGAGTGAAGTGGTCATGTGGCAATCAGGGTTCACCATGGTCCATTTTTTCACAAAATGTGTTAGAAACTAGTAGCTCTTCTTTCTCTTTAGCTACCATGGAGACCTTCTTAAATATAGAAGACTCCTCTGTGGTCATCTGAAGCTCAGTAATAGGAATCCTGTATTTGTTTTTAGAGGACAGTTTTTTCATTCTCACTTTCATCAAAGTATATGTGCTGCACTAGGATTAGTGGACTTGAGGTTAACGTGAAAACTTGATTATAACTGTTGTGAAATAAAGGAAGAATGCTTTGTAGTGAATGAGTATTGCTGGCCAAATGCTACATGAGTCATTAAAAAAAATACACTGACTACATCACAACATTTCTGATCTTTGTCTTGCCTTTTTTTTTTCCTTGTAATTTCAAGGACAACGATTACACAAAAAATATGTATATTGTGTTCTAAAAGAGCAGCAAACATTTAACTTAACCTTGGCATGAGATAAACACCAGGGGAAAAAAACCAACCAACCCATAGTGGGCATGTGTGGCAATTCACAAAACCTGAGTGATTACTACACTGTTCTACTTTTCTTACTAGATATTTAATTTCAGGAAATATCAGAGGTTGGTGTCCTGGGTTAAGCAGAGACAGAGTTAACTTTCTTCACAAAAGCTAGCAAGAGGCTGTGTTTTGGATTTGTGCTCAGAAGAAAAGCTGATAAGAAGCGATGTTTTGTGCTTCTGCCAAGGTTGGCAGACGAGGGAAGAAGCACAACCGGTTGCTAGCCTAGGATTTGATTTTAGGTTAAGATTGAAAACTCAGAATAGCCAATAATCTATTCCATAACATACACGTCGTGCCCATTATATAGGTGAGGGCCCTCCAGAATATTGTCCCTTTTTGTTTGGGTCCCTTTGGTTTCTGGATCTTTCTCTTGGCTCCGGATCATCTCGCTCCAGGTGGCCACTCTCCCAAGCCCTTCCCCCCACACCCCGGTCAGCTCTCGGTCTGTGACGCCTGGATTGTTATCTCCGTTCTGTGAGTGCCTCCAGGAGCGATGCACCCCCTGCCTGGGAGAATCGTGAGTGTGTTTTCGGGACTCTCTCTGCTCCGGGATCGTTAGCCGGGAACAGGCTGAGCCTTTGGTCATCAGGTAGGGGGGCAGTATCACTTATTTGTATATTTGTATATAGGATTATTTTCAATATTGTTGTAGTTATTAAATTGTTCTTATCTCAACCCACGAGTCCTTTTTTCCATTTACCCCTTTAACTCTCTCCCCTATCCTTGGAGGGGGAGGGGGGGAAATCGTGTGAGCGGGTATGTGGTTTGGCCCCCAGCCAAGGGCTAACCCATCACAGTTGGGTTTTTTGTTTGTTTTGTTTGGGAGTTTTTTCCCTCTTCCGAAGCAGCACTACAAAAGTAGTTTTTACATCACTCTCAGTTTTGTGTTAAAGCACAATCAGTTTTGTCTACTTGGTGTGTCCATACCATTTGAAGTGCTGTTGTATCTGAACGTTCGAATTATTCCAATCCCTTGAAATCAACAGGAACGGATAGAAGGCTTTAATTTGCAAATTTGATGAAGATCTCATTAGGCATCCCCAGAAAAGCTTTTGAAGGGTATAACTGTTTGAAGAGATGCTGTAAGATTTAAAGTGCCAAGTTCTCTTGCACAGGGTGCAGGTGGATTGCCTGAGGAGCTAAAGAGGCTGATATCCCTTGAAGAAGAGAAAGTTTTTTAGATTTTCTTTAATTCTACTGCAACTAATAGAAAAGGGCTTTTGAAACTGTGGCTAGTGGAGCAGCTTTCAGCCTTTTTTTTTTTTGAGACTGCCTGATGAGGTTGTGCGGGTCTGCCAGTACGACGTATTGTGATGTTTTCCCATGACACCCTGTCAAGCCTTCAGAAATAGCTGCTGAAGCTGCTTTACCTCTTGCTGTACTCTGTCCCACTGTGGTGTTTGGCCTCTGAAATTACATCCTCCATGGATTCTGGAGATCTCTAGCCATATTTCTGGTTTGTGAATTAATCGTGCAGGTCAGGGATTTGATTCAACACTTTGCTCTGGTACATTAAAACATTCCTTCGATTGAAACGTGTGCGATTTTCGATCACAGTACACAGAGCTGTGATTTAAGTGTCTGTTCCTTGTATAGGGAGATTATATTACTAGAATGTTGTTAACTTGTCCAGTGCACAGATTGTTTTAAAACATGGAATGTGGGTTTTAATACCATTCAGTTCAACCTGCCAAATATTTCAAAAGAAACTTAACCTGTTCTGTGCACCTCATGGGACACAGCTTTCTCCATCTCAGGAAGAGTGTTCGTACCTGTTCCTGACTTTGGGAGCGTGGCAGCTGGTTTGTAACAGTGCTCTCTTTTTATGACATGACCTTGATCATTACTGTTGAGCCTGAAATCCCTAGAGAAGGTTAGAAGAACATTGTCAGGAGACAGGACTGTAGCTATAAAAACTGATAAAGTTGTCTGGCAGGTGTGCCGCCTCGTGGGGGAAAAAAAAATTAATCCACAAAAAAAAAGGGAAAAAGATGGGTTTAATCAGTAGATGGCAGTACGAGCTAGCAAGAAGCCTGAAGGCTATACTTACATCTTTGGCCCATTAATCATACACACAGCAAATTCCACAAAGTACAAGCTGACAAAGACCTTGCTTTGCCACAATCAATCTTTATTCACCACTAGATTACAGTAGTTAGATGTACTTGATTGCCTCAGGTCCAGGATAAAGCTTATAAATAACTACATATGGAACCGGCTTTAATTTTTGCCGTTGTAAATTTTATTTTGGTTTTGTTTTACACTGGGATTGGGGTGCAGTTGGTTTATTCTTAACTGTACAGTATGACCACCTAGTCCATCTGTCACCTTGACTGTGAAGCTGTAATTTTAAAAGTAATTTTAAATTTGAATTTAAATTTAAATTTAAAATGTTCTGCAAACATTTAAAGCATCATTCTATTGTTTACAAAGGGAAGCATGAAGCTAATAGAGTGCAGTCGAAAGAGGACTGTCTCAGCTCGCTTGTCTTTACTCCAAGACCTTTACTGCTTTGTGTCTGTGTTTTGAACTGAATTGGCATCAGAATAGTGGAGTAGATGCTGCACTGTAATGCAGGATCCGTTTTGGACAGCTCTGTTCTCTGGACCTTCTGCAAAAAGTCCCCATGTACAAAAGATGTTCTTCTTCTTCACTTTGGAAGAATGTGTAAAAAATTTGTAATAATCCTAAAATTTCTTGCCAAATAAAAGTGTTTTCAGAGCATAATGCTTAAATAACATTACATAAGGTTAAAAAAAAATTAAAAGGACTAAACACACCAAAACAAGAGAGAATTTGTTTGTGGCCTTTAGTTATAGCTACAGAGGTTGATACAGAGGACAAGACAGAAAAGAATCAGCTGGGAGAGAAGGTCTGTCATGGCAAAGCACGGTTTTTGTAGGGAGTAGGGCCAGAGGCTCACACAGAACCACACACATACCCACAGATACAAATGTAATTACGGATATTGACAGGATAGTTACTTTCCAGCATTTTTTCAGTATTAGGAATCGCTACAGAGCTTTTGGGTAGCTGCATTTGCTCTGGATGCTTGCTTTAAGAAATTCAGCTAGCACGGTTCAAATGCAGACACAACATTTCAAGCAGGTTGCTTAACAGAAATGAGTGCAGCTCAGTCAGCTTCCCCCTCAGGGTGCAACAGTGTTTTGTGTTCTGCTGAAACCACTTGAGACGTGCCACGCCGGCACTGAAATAAAACACCTTTCCCCGGTGAGGACTGCAGTCAGCTGGTCAGACTGCAATTGCTTTTTCCTCTGGGGTGAATACAGATGTGCATGGACTGTTCTCTGTGGCCATGCTTCACTGGTGACCAGTGAGCTTCTGACACCATCAGCCTAAAGTACATCTCCTTTACAGGCAGATAATTTTATCCTTTTGCCAAGGACGTTCAGCTAAGTCACAGCGTTCTGTGTCTGCCTTGGCTGTGGGAGAGCCATCTGCTTTAACTCCTTGAAAAATAAAAATATTTTATTGAGAACTTCTCCATTCTAACACTTTGGAATAGTTTGTTTTTCGTTATTCTTGTATGTATCCCCTTGTCATTTAACCTAAACAGAACAGTCCTTAAAAAAAACCCCCTTGCTAATCAGGTGCCAAAGAATGCACAATAGACTTTAGCAAAAGCTGAGAGTTATTCATTGCAAGTATAAAATGTTTGAGCAGCATGTAATTTAATCTTCCCTATTTTTTTTTTTTTTTGTTGCTTTCCTTTATCAGGTGATTGGTAGGCTGGAGAAAGCTCTATCCATTTTCTTGATTAATCCAGTACAATATTACCTTTGGTTCCCTACCAGCATGAAGGTTATAAAAACACAGTGGCACTCGTGACATAGATAATATCTCAAACAGAAGACAAGAATGCAGAATATATATATAGTATTTTTTGACAAAACTGTTCGTGCAGGGCTAAAAAGGAGGCATGAGATCCTATCATGATATTAACACTTTGTAAGAAAAAGTTCTCATTTTTTTACTTTAATTTTTTTAATTTGTTTTACACTGGCAGAATATCTGGAGCTCAGATCTCTTTAAAAAAAGCCCAGATTTCACTAGCACTTCTCTCTAATTTGTGTTCACAGCTTGGGATTGTGAAGCAGGTCGTTAGGTCAGAGTGCACTTCATTAAGTTTATATGAATAGAAATAACCACTGGGATCAAAGTCTGTTCAACCTTGTTCATCCAAAATGTGATCAGGTGAATGCAGGCTCGAGAGCTTCTCTGTTTAAGCCCAAATTGAGAAGGCTGATGTGAGTTCTGCTGGCACCTTGGTGGTGTGGAGACACTCAGAACCACCGCCGTCTCCACTGTGGGTTTTGTATGGGAACGTTGTAATGCACTGATCTCTGTCTTAGGACACAGGTGTTTGCAACATCAGTTCACGTCTCGTTAGTATCGTAACTTTGGGGGTAATGGCAAATTGTGTAACAGGATAACGACGTCTGAAAACAATAAAAACAATGACTGCAGTTCAGGTAATAACAACACTTTTAAAAATTAGAAAAGTAGTCAATAGGTAATGTGAATCCGACAAGCCACTTTGAGAATTTGGCAATAGTCAGGAAAATACAGATGAAAATGCAGAGAAAAAAAGAACTAGAAATACAAATAAGTGGAGTGGGAAGAAACGCAGCATTGACTACACAGAAGTGATTTCAGGTGGCACTCCAAATTAAAGAATTCACTTTCCTCAACTTCAGTCTTTGTTTCAAAATATTGATATTTAGACCAATCACCCCACTGTGAAGAAAATAGGATTTTCAACAACAGTTCCGGTATCAGCAAAATGACACAATTATTTTATTAAAGAGAAAAGATACGAAGCTTTAGTAGCCCTTCAGAGAGAAACACAAACCTCTTTTGTGAAACAGATCCGTACAGGACAGTGGTCTGTGCTCACTGGCCTGCGATGCTGTGCTTTGACCGACAGCCCTCTGTGTACACAGCTCTTGGACTGCCGTTCCAAAGGCAGGCAGCTGAAAACACCTTTCTCCAGCTGTCCACCAGGGTACTCATCCACCGTCTGCAAAATACACCGTCTTTTAAACAGCGTAATTAAACGTGAAGGTGTATCGAAACTGCTGTGACTCACTATGTTGTTACAAGACTTAGAAGGACAAGATGCCATCCTTTGGGACTGATTATTCTTGGTTATGGATATCAGAGCAACCTGTGCATCAACAGGCTGCCTGCTGGCAAAAACAGTTTTAATATTTTTAAACGGTGTGCTCTGTCATCCGAGACAGTATGGGCTGGGTATGGGACATAAGCGGATAACAAAGTGGGTGGAAAGCTGAATCCAAAGATCAGCGCTCCGTCCCAAGGAAGACACTGCACACAGGAAGAACACAGCAGGAGGAGCCGGAGCACACGCAGAACAGGAAGGTGAAGAAATTGGGTTTGTTCAGCCTTAAGAACAGAAAGTTGAGCGGGGGGTGTTGCTGTTGTCTGCAAACACCTAGTGAAAGGATGTGAAGAAGAGGCAAGTTAGACTTTTCTCAGAGTCTCACAGCAGAATAAGAGGCGACAGCCACTGGTGGGAGCGTGGAAAATCCTCAGTATTAAAAGAAAGGGGGTAGTGTCCCATAGCAGTGGTCAAACACGGGCCCGTGGTGCCTAGGGAGACTGTGGACTATCCGTCCTTGGGGGATACTCAGAATTTGACTGGGAAAGGTCATCAGCGTTGTTCTTTAACTGTGCGTACCTTGAGCAAGACTTTAAACTAGATGTCTTCTGGAGGTACCTTCTGAGTTACAGAGAGTGGAACTTTGCCCTTGCTGGATCTGCATATGGAAACTTGGGATGGTGCAAAAAGAGAGATATTTCTTCTCCTCAGAACATGAGAGATCGTTCTGAAGATGGTGAGAAGCTGTCTTCAGAGATGGGGCCTTAGAAAAGCCAGGACAACGAATCTTATTTTATCAAAAAATGCTAACAGTTGCTGTGAACAGGAACCAACTCCTGCTGTGTTGAAACAACATATTTACTGTCTGTAGGAGATCCAGTGGGACACAGGACATTTTGATTTTGCTTTAAGTTTCATTTAAAGAGTTGCTTGTGAGAAATCACACTTTTCCAACGTATTTCTGAACTGCGTTCTTACAACTGCGTCAGTGGGATGCTCCTAGCCTGCATAATTACTGCGACTATTCTAGGGGCGTGCCTGTCTTACGTAAAGTGTCACCATGCCTACGCAACTGACCTGCTGTTCGATGTGCTAGCGTCAACAACAACCAGTCCACGCGTAATCCAATGTTCACACAACAATTCTGTTTCAAGACAGTTGTGCAACACTTTGTTGGACAGTGAGATACGTTCTAAGGAAGGTCACTTGGTTCAGTCAATGTCTGAAGATATAGAAAATGTTCTATCTGAACTAACTTCTTGGGAAACGAATTAACCAATTCTCTTCCCCCCCCCGATACCACAATCCCTCAAAAATTTACATATTTTCTAAATTTGGGTGACATTTCATAAACCTACAAAAACTATTTTTGGAAATGACAGTGGGATGAGTTGGGAAAGCTTATAACTATTGATAAAATATTCCTATCTAGAACACGAATTGAACAAACAGATGCAAAATATAAAAGTGAAGTGTTTTACTGTTTGTTTTTGAAAGTCAAATCCACATAGAAGTCAAAAATTTTTTACTCCAGAGAACTTTTCATTCATTTCTTAAGAGTTTGGAACAACAGAGATTTACCTAATGCAATTGATTATCTATTTCGATTTTATTTAAAAAGGAAAAAAATAATTGAATCAGTTTAAATTACAAAAAAGTCAATTTATAGTTTCAAAAGTTATATTTAGAAATTTAGAATATACCATGATGGATAGCATTCCTCCATGCAAGTTCAGCAATTATCTTTAATTGTACAATAATTTTTTTATTTCCTGGAACATATTAATTTTCCTCCTGAAGTTCTTCCTCGATGAAGCTCAAAATGTGATCGCAACTTATCCATTATGTAACTCAGACATCGAAATTTTAATAATATTTATATATTTATTTGACATTAGCTTATAGGAAAAATATTTGGTAGTGTGGATCATTTTGGATTGAAACACGCAGGATGCATTTTTAAGTGGCCTTGTTTCTATGGCAATACACTGGCAGATTGCCAGTGAAATAATAAAAGAAACAAGAATCAGTTTCCTACAGAGAACCTTTTTACCTTTCTCTTGCTACTTTAATCTTCATTTCAGAAGAACATTTTCTGAAGTAGGACAAGTTTTTGCGTCATTACTATAGTTTGGCTTTGACACACAAACTCTTTTAATTAAAGATAATCGAAACATAAAACTGTCATAACTGCCTCTGCAATTTTAAAACCATCACTAAAACTGGGTCATGCCTTCAGTGGCAGAGTCCTGGATGGTGTAGGTATTCAGCTGACATCACTTGGAGCTAGTTTTAATCCTTATATTAGAATTGGTAAAGCCACATTGAATTTGTAGGACGTCCCCTATTTAGAAAGGATTTCTGGTGTTTTTGAAAGAGAATTTTAAACCAGCCCTTGGCTTCATGGAGAGAGATTTTACCCGCTCATCTCCATTTGTGATCAATTTGTGGTTTCTAATTTGAACAGTGGTGATTTGGTTATATGCCACTCCATTCTGTAAGGCCTTTGATGTGGTCCTCCGCAACATTCCTACCTCTAAACAGGAGAGATATGGATACGGCAGATGATAGACTGTTACATGGGTGAGCAATTGGCTGATGGCTGCATCCGCAGAGTTGTAGTCAATGGCTCAATGTTAAAATAGACACCAGTAACAAGCGGTGTCCTGCAAGGGTCTATACTGGGACCAGTACTATTCAATGTCTTCATCAGCGACACAGACAGTGGATTGAGTGCACCCTCAGCAAGTTTTCAGATAATATCAAGTAATCAGCTTGAGGGGTGGGCTGGTGCAAACCCAATGAATTTCCACAAGGTAGAGTGCAAGGTCCTGCACCTGTGTCAGGGCATTCATCATTATCAATACAGACTGGGAGATGAATCGTAGAATCATTAAGGTTGGAAAAGACCTCAAGGATCACCAAGTCCAACTGTCAACCCAACACCACCCAACCCACTAAACCATGAGTCGATAATTCTTTTCTATTTTTGGTAAATGAACACTTTAGTAAAACTTGTTTCTTTATTAGAAAGGACTTTTTATTATTATTTATTTCTAACTATCTGTTTTGAGTAGTACTAATATATATGAGAGATACTGAAAAATTTCAAGTTAAAATTGACGAACTTTGGAAAAGTATGTACTCAACTTTCATGTTCTTTTACCATTTTGTTAGCATTGATCATGCTTTGGGGCCGTATTCATTTGCCTGAAATGGGGACCTAATGCCCTCTGAGGTCTCTTACGTGTATAAGATATTTCCATGGGTCGCACAAATATGAGAGACTTATAGGAGACTCGTATGTTTCTGACCAGCAACTATAAGTTTAGGAGACAGCTACCTAGTGCCTAAAGCTACTCCAGATGACTACACTCAGGCAGCTGACTCCTGTCTTTCTTCTTCTATACCTTGTATATTATTTTAGATGAAAACATTTTAGAGGTTTTGGCTAGTTTTTCAGCTATTACTATTAGTCAATGCAGTGTGAATACCTGAGCTACGGAAAATATTTGCACAGCTTCCTGGTCAGATCAAGCCTGCTTTCATCTATGTTAGTTTGAGGAATCTCTAAGGCGAGATGATGTCTTTCTATAAAACACCCGGTGGCCTGTTGTTGTCAGAGCAAACTTTAATAACACAGTGGTGGGAGATGAGACTTTAGATTTGCTGTTTAACTGAAAGATACGGTCAAGATCATTTTGAGTGTGAATACAAACTACTAGATAAATTTGGAGCAGCAGCTTAGATTGCAGGGAAAGAGTTTTCCTTTTGATGCAATATATGCTGATACCGTAAGAAAATAAATCCTATCATTTGTTACAGCAGAAAAAGAACTGCACTCCAAATAAACCGTATACACGTTTGAGACATGCACACTTATAACCAGCTAGTTCTTTGTCTGTCAAGCTCTCGAGCCTCTCAAGGCTTCATCACGTGCAGCAGAGGAAAAAATTTTGAAAAGAAGACAAATGTCACTGCAGGTTAATTGCCTCTCTCGCTAAACACTTGGGCATTCTACATCTTCCTATGTATTTTCTTTCAATAATCATTGGATAAAACACAGGAAAAATGCTAGGAGAAGAAACATAGAATTCACCATTATGGAGCTACACCACTTGTCTTTTCCCTCCTTCCCTTCCTTCTTCTGTCTTCTTCCCCCTTTAAGTCCCTTATCCTTGTTAGCAGCATTCTGGTTTTATCCTCTAAGTTTGAGAAATACTTTCGACCTGAAATTCCCACTTTCTGGGTAAGCAATGTCAGCTAGTTATAACCTTGGTGCAGAATTGTCTCTAAATTGGAGAGACACAGATCTGACAGCAGGACAACTTGGTGGATAAGGAACTGGCTGGATGGTTGCACTCGAAGTGTTGTGGTCAACAGCTCAATGTCCAAGTGGAGATGAGTGATGAGCGGTCAAAATCAAAAGAAGCATTAGCAGCAGGTCGAAGAAGATGATTCTCCCCCTCTACTCTGCTCTCACGACACCCCACCTGGAGTACTGTGTTCGTCTCTGGAGTCCTCAGCACAAGAAGGACATGGACCTGTTAGAGTGAGTCCAGAGAAGCCCACAAAGATGATCAGAGGACTGGAGCACCTCCTGCACAAGGACAGGCTGAGAGAGTTGGGCTCATTTAGCCTTATTGCATCCTTCTAGTACTTATAGGGGGTCTACAGGAGAGATGGGGAAGCACTCCTGGTCAGGGAGCGTAGTGGTAGGGCGAGGGGTTGTGGGTTTAAGCTGAGAGAGGGTAGATTTAGATTAGATATTAGGAGGGTGAGGCACTGGAACAGGTTGCCCAGAGAGTTGGATTCCCCATCCCTAGAGATGTTTAAGACCAGGTTGGATGAGGCTTTGAGCATCCATGGGCTTTCAGGGAAATATTTGCTCCCCTATGTTATCTTCCATAAGCTACAAAGGAATCTCTGCTCTGATGCCTGAAGCACCTCTTCCTTCTCCTTCTCTGAGTTTGCTGTTTAATATGCTTTTTGCTCAGTCCTCAAGTGCTATACAGCATTTTATTAACTACATTTTCCCAGAGATGCCACTCTCTTGGCTGAGGGGCTCAGCTGTGCCATGCAGCGGGTCCGTTGGAGCCATCTGGAAATGGCTGCGTCCAGCATGGAGCGTCTGCTGACCTCTCCTCACAGGGACCACCCTTGACACCTGCACCTGACAGAGGTGTGTCTGGAGATGACTGTCAGCCACTTCAGTTCTTGGGCACACACAGCTGCAGATGTTTAAGAAACTTTAGAAGCAACACATAAGGCAGCAATGGCTCCTCAGACACCTAAAAAGTCAGTCACATAGCACCTGGATTTCGCTCTTAAGTGCAGATGCTAAGTGCTTCCTGTGTGTTTGAGATTTAGTTTGTAAATCTCTATACTCTCAGCAATTGCTACCTCACTTTGGGGACCACATAAAGGTAAAGAAATTTCAAACACCAGCTGAATCCTAAAGTCATTGCTGAAAATTACGTCTGCTTCTTGAGTCTCAGCCTTTGGGGTCCCCAGTGTGCAGACAATAAAATGATGGACGTTTCAGAAATCCCATCTGACACACATATAGTGGCTTGGGAAACAAGATTTTCAGTTTGCACTGCTTCAAATGTGTGAATTAATCATCTTATCCCTTCTGAAAAAATAGATTTATCACATGCATGTGACCTATCCTCTGGACCAAAGGCCTGATGTCGCTTCCAACAGCAGTAGTTTCACAAGAATGCAGTTCTGAAATCACAACTTCATTTGGTTTGCCCCGGCTTGAGAAGACCATGAGTCTCTAGATCTTGTATAGAATATACAATGCTGCTTAGTGCACTGTAAATATCACAGAAAAGTGTGATTTCTTTTGCTCTGCTTTAGATGATCATCTTGAAGTGTAGGAAATGTTTGTTTCAATGGAGTAAATATCTCTCTAAAGGCCAAAGTGAAACAGACTGTCGTTGCCTCTTGTGGCATTTAGAATATATTGAGACACTTCCGAGGGGCTTTTCTGTGCAGATGCATGCAGATATCATTACACAGTGCTTCCAGATGCCTAAAGAACTGATTGTTTAGGGAGCAGATTCCTACCTACTTATTCCTTGCTTCTGCAATCCAGTGTTGAGATTTAGATTTCCTTTTATTCTACTTATTTGTTGGGTGACGCAACTTGCAAAACAAGCCATTCACCCCAAAACAACAGCCAAACAACTCTTTGAATCTGGAGCTTGTAAAAAGATGGGTAGTTCTGGATGTGAATGTGTTTTCTCCACAATGCTTTATTTTTTACGAACAACTTAAATTTAAAGTCTACACTTTCTGCATGTACCAACTATAACTTTTTCTGCTGAAAAATGCTGACAAATTAGCAGTTAAAGTGTCATATACTTCAGAGAGCACATGGCAGTTATTAAAATTCATAAGTAGTCACAGATCATGTGTCTTTTATCTATGCAGTGCTCTGCATGAATTTTGTCAGACATTATGAGAAGAATTTTTTCACCCCTCTCCACTCAGAGCACATGTTTTATACCTCAGTTCTGGAAACTGACCCTCTATGGGTTGCTGTGACACATTGCAAAGTTCGGTGGAAATGTGAGGCAACAATAGTACTCATGGCATGGTCTGAGCCCCTAATGAACCAGGAGGAACAGCCTGCGTGCATGTCAGTGTGTGATGTTTCCTCTTCCTGGCTGAATCAGTTTGTGTGTTAATGTTCCTTGATGAACCGTCAACCTGTCACCTGCCTGGTGTTCTTACCTTTCACTGTGATAATCTAATCTAGAAGCACAAAAGCAGAGAAAGCTGGTGAAAGCCTTACACAGAAGGAATATGTAATTTTTTACACAATGCAAAAGTAAAATACAAGTAGCTCAGAGAGCAGGCCACTAAATACTACATCAGTATAACGCTATGATATTTAGTGTTTTGCAGTATTATAAAATCATAGAATCACAGAACGGTTTGGGTTGGAAAGGACCTTGAAGATCATTGAGTCCCAACCCCCCTGCCATGGGCAGGGACACCCTCCACTAGCCCAGGTTGCTCAAAGCCTCATCCAGCCTGGCCTTGAACCCCTCCAGGGATGGGGCATCCACAGCTTCTCTGGGCAACCTGTTCCAGTGCCTCACCACCCTCATAGTGAAAAATTTCTTCCTAATGTCTAGTCTAAATTTACCCTCTTTTAGCTTATGCCCGTTACCCCTTGTCCTCTCACTACACTCCCTGATAAACAGGCACAGTGTCACTGTGTACCACTCATCTGTATATTTGTATATATTGCTATTATTATTGTCATCACTATTATTATTTTCAATATTATTGCAGTTGAGTTATTAAATTGTTCTTATGTCAATCCACGAGTCTCTTTTCTCGTTACCCCTTTAATTCTCTCCCCCATCGCTGGAAGGGGTGAGGACAGAGGGTGAGTGAACAGTTGTTGTGTTTTGCTGCCAGCCAGGGCAAAGCTACAGCAGTCCTCCTTCTGTCCATCTGGTTGGGCCTCCACCCACCCTTGTACTTGGGGATCTGGATCCGTGCTCCCAAAGAGACTGGAGTCTCAATCCAGAACAAATACTGCACATGCCTATCACAGTTTCACTTGTGCCGACTATGACCAGTCTCTTGCCCTTTTGTGGTGTACCTCTGAGAAGAATCTGGCTCAGTGTCTTTGTTTATGAAATGGACATCTGCAGTGAGATCTTGTGTTTTCTTCCCAGTCTATGGACATCTGCAGTGAGATCTTGTGTTTTCTTCTATGTCCGTGTGTCCCCAGGTGCTTGAGACAGGCCCCTGTCGCTCTGCTTTCTCACGGTTAGTGAGAGATTCCTTCTTGTAGTGCTCTCCCTGATGTATTTTTCCCTAATTCTTGTTTCTTTCCTTACCAGTGGAATTTTTACCATGCTGTCAGCCTAATGTCATCATCTACTGTTCCAAAGCATAAAGTAGAATCTCACAATAATTCAAAAGAACCCTTACTGGTCTATGGCAAATTTACCACATATTAAATCTTTTGTTTAAGGTTCAGAATAGTGTTCTAGTAGTGTATATCTGTCCAGATGTTTAACTGAAACACACAAAACACACTGACACCTGAGAGTTGACTAAAGCTTATGAGAGGATAGGGGAGATGAAAAGACCTATCCATGGTAGTGTAAGAATTCAGAGAAAAAAAGCCATTTAAGAAGAAAAAAGGGGAAAAAAAAAGCAAGATATAGATTTTGCAGAACAATTGCCTTTTTATTTTGAGGACAAGAATGTCTAAGTTGTTCTTCTCAGATTTATTAACATATAAAATGCAATGTAATAAAAGAAGAGCTGAGTAATAGCATTCATTTGGTAAACACTTGGATGTAAAAAAGATATCAAGTGGTGCAGAAAAACAGAAACTACACTTCAGACTCAACATAAATGACACCCTCTCACAGGGAAATATTCTAAAATTCTGTGCTGTTGGTAACACTTTATTTACCTCTTAAGTGTTGCCTAAACATGAAGAATAGTGGATGATTTTTGTTCCTTAAAATCAACCTGAAAATCTTTTTAAAATGTAATCTCCTGTGCAATAAAAAGAATAGTACATTAACAGACAGAGGAGTTGGAAATATAGTCCATGAATTTCATTTCAGTAGTAAAAGCCTTTCTGAATTTATTGCAAGTAATATTGATCTTAACTCACGTAACCACTTGTTAGGAATGCAGTTTGCGGGTAGCATTAATAATACAAATAGCCAAACCAGTCTTTAATACACAAGCATTCAAAATTCCTGCTTCGCTGCGCCCAGTTCAACAAGAATATTATTCATAAAGGAGCTCTTTAGCAATAGGAGATTCATTTCCTGTTTTAAAGCACAATAATTAGATATCTTTCAACTGTGTAGCTACTATCTATTAGTCTTTAGATTGCATTAAAATAAGACAAATCTAGATAGTGACATTTTTGCTCTGAGTTGTTGGAACAGTAGAGTAACTATTTTCAGTATTGAAAGGAACCAGCTATTTACGTCTAGTATGGAAGAACTCAACAATTCCAGTTATAAAAATGCAGGTTGTTTTCTTACATTTTTAGATGGGAAATGTTTGCATCAAGGAAGAAAAAACCCCACTTGGTTTAAACACAAGTACAATGGACTTTATTTCTCGCTCCTAATTCAAAGAAGTTTCCCCATGTGCCCCATTTTAAAGATTTCTTTGGATCAGAATATTATTTTGCTGACATCAGCAAAGTGAACAGTGGTTTACAAACAAGAAATGTTGCAAAATATTGTACATACTTACCTCAACTTTCATGATTATATGAAAACAGTCTTGATTTTTTTCTCCTTCAAATTGCTCTTGAAGTAATTGAAATTGTAACTGTGAGTCAATTTTTAGAATCAGACACAATTCATAGTGAAATGCGTCCCTGTCTTCCTCCCAGTCGAAATCTTTGGCTTGCCTTACTCATAGAACCTGTCCACCTGGGAATGAGATGAGACACAGAACAATTCCTCAGATCAAATATTAAATATTCCATTAGCAAAAACCAAACCAAAACAACAAACAACCTCAACTTTTTTGTTGTTATTTTTTACCCCAAAAATGAAATTTGGAAGGGAGGAAAAAACTAAGTCTCAGCCTCATGACAAAGGAGCCTTAGACGTCTTACTGCATATTTGTTATTACTTTAAGAGAGGTGGAATAGGTTAAAGCACGTGAGAACATGGAATTGATCTTTTATGGCAACAGAAAAACTGTTAACTCTGGCCAAGGCTGAGCCACCCAGCGCCTCTGCGACGGACAGATCCATGGAGGGGCACAGGGCGTGGAGCAGGGGTGCAGCCCCGGGCAGGGCACGGCCCAGACGGTCTGTCCAGCTGCCTCCTGCCTCCACCGTGGCCAGCCCACCCAGTGCAGCTCCCCCTGAGAGCCAGGGGATTCTCAAGGGCCAGTGAGAGAACCTGCGGTGGAGAGAGGAGCAGGGTGTGAGAGAGACAACTGCGCAGACACAAAGGTCGGTGAAGAGAAAGGAGCGGGAGGAGGTGCCCCAGGACAGAGATTCCCTGCAGTGTGGTGGAGAACACGGTGACACATGTTGTCCCCACGCAGCCCATGCGGAGCAGAGCTTGCCTGCAGCTCGTTGGGATGTAGCCCACGGAGGATCCTGCTCTGAAGAAGTAACCGTGCCCGAAGGAGACCGCGAATTCTGCCGAAGAGACCCATGCCTGGACAGTTAGTGGGGAACTGCGGCCCGTGGGAAGGACTCACATCGGAGCAGTGTGTGAAGGACTCTCCTGTGACAGGGACCCCGCGCGGGAGCAGGGAAGACTGTGGAGAGCCCTCCCCTGAGAAGGAAGGAGCAGCAGAGACAGCTGCAAACCCCGTCCCCTGCCCCTGTGCTGCCAGGGGGAGAAGGTAGAGAAACGGGGCCTGGGAGGAGGGAGGGGTGGGGTAGATGCACCTTTTAAGATGTAGTTCTTTTTCTCATTATCTTGCTCTGTTTCTGATTGTTAACAAATTGAATCGTTTTTGTGCTTTCCCAATCTGAGTCTGTTTTCTCGCCTGTGACTGCAAGTGGTGAGTGAACCCTCCCTTGTCCTTGCCTCAGCCCGTGAGGTTTTTAGCAAGAGGCTGTGTGGTGGCCTTTAAACCACGGCAAAACGCAAGCCCAACACATTTTCAGAAGACTGTCTTTTCTGTGACTAGCGAGATAAAAGCTTGCCTACCTGTAATTTCACGAAATATGGAGAGTATGTAACAGCTATCAGATCTTCGAGAGTTCGTGATACTGACCTCATGGTATTTTTGCCCCTAAGCTTTGCTCACAAACCAAGAAAAACTCCACTTATCTGTTGTGGAGGTCAGTAGTGCAAGGGTGGGATCCTGTTTCATTTTCCATGCCAGCAATATCATTTTCTAGTTTTCCTTTTAAGTTCATGGTTTAAATATCAATTTATGTACAGCACAGGATAAGGAGAGTTTTGGGTTTTTCAAATGATAGGTGTCTACTGAGAACTTGAAAAATATTGTAAAAGGTAGACAAAAAAAGTAAACCTTTAATGTTCCTAAATCAATGCTGTGTTTAAGTCACCTCTAATATTTTGAAAAATATTTTGAAACTCTCCTCCTCCCAAAAAAGGCATTAAAGAAACAACCAATATTTAGAGGGAGTAGCATGACTGACTTCAATATTTGTGAATAATATCTTCTAGAAAAAGAAGTCTCAAAGTGAAGCTGTTCCACTGGGGCTGCATCTGAATCTGAGTAAAATGTTATATGTGCATTATAAATTTATGTATTTTTTTAATAGACTGATCATTAATATTTCAAACCTGTTTCATTATTGCACTGCACAGATACAGCTGTTGTATTTTATAAACATTGATTCTTGTTAAATTGATGATTTTCCAGTAGTTGGACCAAAGAAGTCTGGTTTCCTTGGCTTTGTTAAAGGGAAAAGGTTATTCTCATGGCTGAAGTTGAGGCCCTTGCAAGTGCCTTCCTCTTTCCATTAACTGTATGGCATTTTACTGTAAGCATTTTTCTTTATATCCACTTATATGTTTAAACGTGGTCTAATGCAGGCCATATGAATGTATCTCCCAAAATGGATGCAGCCCTGCCAAAGATTGGTTAATGTCACTCCCATTTTGGGATAATTGCAAAGACTGCTTACAGGTTCAATGGGATTTTAGGGAAGAGGGGGAAATAAATCACATTTTGTCATGGGTTAAGCAGAGCAGAGTTAATTTTTTTTCCCTTTTCCGTTCTCTTCATAAATAGCTAGTAAGAAGCTATGTTTTGGATTCCTGCTCAGGAGAGAATTGATAAGAGAAGAACAGAGAAGAACGTTTATAGTTATTGCTAGGATGTTGCTATTTGTTCTCAAGGACATACATTCAGCCTTTTGGGGGGGAAGAGACAGTCTGGCTGCTAGCCTGGGATTTGCTTTTAGGTAAAGATTGAGAAGCAGACTGACCAATTATTCCATCCCATGCACGTCACACCCAGTATATAG
>WKFP01001317.1:0-39913 GCA_011057875.1 Pterocles orientalis
CCCTGCATCGTGATGCAGGTGCTTCAATTCCTTTCGAAGCCTGTCCTCAGCCTCCCCGACTCTCTTGGCTGCATCCCTCTGAACACGCGCTAGTTCCCCCTCAAGGTCCGTTATCCTTTTCTGGGAGAGGGAAAGCTTATGACTCAGTTCTTGTGCCTCTTCCTCCCGGGCCCTCAGCTGTGCGTGGCACTCCAGGACAGGACCCCCCTCCCGTAACGCTGTCACCTCGCTCTGCGCCCGAGACAGAGCGGACGTAAGGGTTTCCATCTCGCGAGACATACTGACTTTATCCTCTCTCAAGGCTTCCATGGACTTCCTGAGATCATCCCGCGTACGCTCGGACTCTTTCAGCTGTGTTTCTATGAGCGCCTTCTCCTCTTCCAGAGCCTGGACCCGCTGCAGCTGTGTGCTGAGCAGCTGTTTCTGCTGGCAGTCCTTGATTGAAATCACTTGGTTCAGGTCTTCCCTGTAGCGCACCAGCTCTGCGTTCAGCTTGGCGTTCTCAGAGTTGAGGTCATCCATCCGGCTGTGAAAACTTCTGATTTCTTCCTTGAGCTTATTGTTTTCAGCAGCAGCCTCCTGAATTAGCTGGTCTTTTTCCAAGATTATAACAAGATGATGTTCCTCAAGCTGCTTGTAGTCTCTCAGGATGCGGTCTCTGTCATCCTGCAAAGACGACATGGACCTGGTGAAGGAGTCCAGTTGTGCCTTCTGCTGCTTACCTTCTTCTCTGCTTATCTTCATCTTTTCAGTGAGATGATCAAGTTTGTCAATAAGTTTGTCCTTCTCACGTTCCAAGGCTTTTTTATCTTCTTCCTCTTTACTTATCCTATCCTCCAGCTCTTTCAGCTCTCCAGCATGCTGCTGCTGTAACTCAGAGAGAGCAGCCGCGACTGCTTCTTCCTTGGCAGACAGCAAACTAACGATCTTCTGATCCTTGGCACTTGTTTCTTCATGCAGCTTATTTGTGAGCTCCCTGGAAGCTTGCAGATCGGCCTCAAGCTGTTCACAGCTGAATTTAAAATTCTGGATACTCATCTCTTGTTGCTTGACCACATTCCCCAGCTCTTCTCTGGCCAGTTCACATCTGGTGAAGGAGTTCTGTAAGCCAGCAAGCTGGTCCCTCAGGCTGCTGATTTCTGACGCCAGTTTCTGTTGTTCATTCTGGGACTTGCTGCACAGCTCCTGAGACTCTTCAAGCTGAGTCAAAAGCTCCTTCTTCTCCTCCTGCAACACCTCACATGCCTTCTGATGATGCTGAATCTCCTTCCTGGATTCCGACTCCCAGTCTTCCCTGTTCTGTTCCAGACTGAAAACAGAAGAGAGTCAGCCACAAATCAATGAAGCATCTCCATATCCAAAACCACAGTAACAGTTTTCATCCATTATATTAATTCAGAAAAGCCACAAAATTAGTTTTACTTTAAGAAAGCAATCTGGAAATATCCAGATGATTAGTTTTCCCTCAATTTAAAATCCAAGGCATCTTTTAAAGCTCTGACTGCACTACTGACTGAAAGGGGTGGTGCTGGGGGAACATTTTTTAAAAGCTGTTCAGTGAGACAAATCTTTATGTCAATATCAAAAAAATGGAGGAGGTTAAACACTGAACGTTATCACCTCTTTTTCATTAAAATGCTGCTTTCTCATCCATTGTAGCTAACAAAAAAAAAAAAATCAGTGAAATTGCTCTTCTCATATGCTTGATGTTCATTTCATGCTCCAGCATGCAAAGATAGCATATTGATCACAAACTTTATAGAACAATTTTACTCACGTAAGAACAGTCTGGTTTTGCGTTCTGAAAATTTCCCGGATGTACCCTTTGGTACGTTTCCATAGCTCCATCTTTCCCTCAAAATCTTTTTTGGGATTAAGCTGGAATTATGTATCGCAATGCTCTTTTCACCTGCCAAGTTAGTTTAATCTCTGAAGGTAACAACTCTATGCAAAAGAATCTATTTCAATAAAGACTCTAGATAGTACTCTGATGGCTACTGCTTGTCACAGAGAACAGATTTAACACGGGTACCCTAACGATGAGAAGGAGGAATATTTTGCAGTGTTAGTCCCCCTGTATCCTTGTGCAGACAACAAACACACAGTAATGCCCTACAGCATAGCTCCAAACCTCTTTTTTGACAAAAAATAAGTGATCCAGGAGATGAACCTTATCTTTATGGCTGTATTAGGAAGACTAATTCTGCTCTCCATCTTAGGCATTCATTAGTTTTGCCAATCACATGTCACATTGAGCATATTTACATACTCAAAATTCTTTCTTTCTGGGATTCTGCCAAAGGAAAGGGGAATCCTACCTCACCTCTGGCTGCTGCCCTGTCAAAAGGAAATACAAGAACACCAGCTGAGTCGTCATCACCATCGTTACCTGGATATATGAGTCTGAAGCTCTTCCACACGTGTGGTCATCTGCTTCATCTGGTCCTTTAGCACAACACAAGTTTCCTCTTTTGAACGTATTTCTTCCTCCTTCTTTTGAATAGTCTCAGTGAATTTCTTCTCCCATGTTTTCGATTCATCGATCACTCTATCCCTGTCATCCTGCAGGGAAGACATGCTCCTGCTGAAGGCTGCTAGCTGGGCTAGTGTTTTGTTTAGGCTGCCTTCCAGTTGCTTGGCTTCTTGATCCTTTGTCTTCAAGGAGTCTTGAAGATCACCGAGAGTTGCTTCCATATAGTCCTTCTCCCTCTGCAAAGCCACCAGCTTTCCTTCCATGTTCTTAATTTCCTTTGAGTGCTTGTCTTTTTCCTGTTCCAGCCTTCTCTCAAAGTCCTCATCTTTCTTCTTCATTTGAATTTTAATATTCTCTTTGTTTGCCTGCAACTCCTCCTTCACTTTGACGCTCTCTGCTAGAACCCTTGCTGCCTCACCCTGGGTGTCATCCAACACCACCCTGCAGAGACCAAGCTCTGCTTGGGCTTTCTTGGTGTCTTCAACCGCTTTAGCTAAAGCCTCTTTGGCTGCTTCTACCTCTTTCTGAGACTCACTCTGCACGAATTCCAGAGCTTTAACAGTTCTTTCCAAACTACTGTTCTTTTCCTGGCTTTTAATACAGTCCTTCTGCAGCTGCTTAATCTCCTGCTGTTTCTGTTTCAGCAGTTCCTGAAGCTCCTTTACATGTGTGCTGCTGTCTCCCCTCCAACTGCTTTTTAGCTTTTCTACAGATTCCTTCTGCTTTTCTGAACTTGCTTTACCTTTCACCATCTGACACTTCTCCTCCTCCAGTTCACGCATCATTCTCTGCAAACTCTGAAGCTCATGTTTCAGTTGCTCATTTTTGATCTGTAAGTCTGTCGCATCTTGCTGATAGTTTCCAATACTCCCATTAAGTTCTGCCAGCTGATTCATGAGCCTTTCTTCCATGTCATCCTTCTCAGCCTCCAGCGTATCCTTCAGTTCTGTCATCCTGATGAGGTCATCTTTGGTTTTTTGGACCGTTTGTTCCATCTTTGCTATTGTGTCCTGAAGAGCATTCAATTCCTGGACTTTTTCTTCCATTTGCGTCTCTAAAGCCCTTTTCTCACCTGCTAAAGTCTCGACACACGTGCGGATGTCACCCAGCTGCTGCTCCGAAGCACTCCTGTCACGTTCGAGTTCCGCGATTCGCTCCGTGAGCTCAGCTATCTGCTCTTTGTAGGTACCAAGATCTTCACACGGGCCACTACCTTCTAACGCTTTTTGTCCCAGCTCTGCCGCAGGAGCCTCTGGTCTAACATTTAGGTCCATTTGATTTTCAGTCCTCTCCATTTGTGGTGGTGGGGCAACGGTCCGATTTGTTTCTTCCCCTGCTGTCTTCTGAGCAACAAACTTGTCTACCAGCTCTCTGCCTTCCTTCAGCTTAGACTCTGTTAACTGCAAACGACACTTTAAGTCTGTGATCTCTTGATTAAGAGACTCCTTCTCAGCCATGACTGTCTCAAGCTGAGCAGAAAGAGTCTGGTAATCCCTCCTAGACTTCTCCAGGTCTTCCTTCAGGCTAGTATCTGTAAAGGCATCTCGGGTCCCATGCAGCTGTCCATCCAGAACATGCATCTCTGCTCTAAGCTTCTCATTCTCCTCCTCTAGTTCTAGGATCTTTTGTTGCTTTGATTTCGCAAATTTCCTCATTTTCTCCTTCATTCCATCAATTTCCTGTCCAGCTTCCTCTAGCTGCTTATCTGTTTCCTCTTTTTTTGCTTCAGCACTTTTCAGCTTAATGAAAATTTCCTGCTTTTCCTGCCTGACCGCTTCCAACACACGCTGAATCCGCTCAGCCTCATTACTCACATTCTCATAGGACTGCAGGAGAGTTTCGTATTCTTTCTGAAGCTCCCTGTATTTCTCGTGCCACTCGGAACTCTCAGCAGCCTGAAAGCATTTCAAGGATTCCATCTCCTTCTCCAGCTTCTCCTTCTCTAGAACAGCTCCATCTAGAGTAAATGCCAGGTTTTTACAGCATCCATCAAGATTCTGATTTTCTATAAGTATTTTATCCACTTCTGCAATAAGTTTCTCTCGCTCTTCAGTGAGGCACGCTACCTTTTCTGCTAACGCATCTCTTTCTTTAGCATGGTCGCGTATTTGGCTTTCTGTACTCGTCAACTTGACAGAGAGATTTTCAATAGTAGTTTTAGCATCAGCCAGCTCCTCTTTTAGAGCTTTGCTCTCCTTTAGTGCCTCTTTTCTGGAGATAAGCGCAGCCTGCAGCTTTCTCTGCATTTGATTCTTCTGTTTAGCTGCTTCTGCACCATCATCTTGCCTCTCCTGAATTTCAGGCAACTCTGTTTGCAGTCGCTTGCTCTGTTCCTCATGTACTCGAGCCTGAGTTTCCAACTGATTACATAGTCTCTTGACTGAATCCTCTTTTTCCAGCAACTGTGCCTGCACACTGTTGAGAGCTTCACTTTTCTCCCTTAACTGCAAGGTAAGAAATTCCATTTCTTCATCCTTCTGGTGCATAAGTGTTTTCAGCTCTTCCAGGCTGTCCTCCCTAGAAATTTTTTCACGACTTTCCTCCAATTCTGTCTGAAGACTTGCTGCCTTAGCTTCAGCTTGGTCAGAGGTTCTCTTCAGCCCTTCTACCTCCAGAAACAACTGTGCCATCTGCTCTTGCAAATGAAAGACTAGCTCTGATTTGCAAGCAAGTTCACTTTGCATACGGCTAATGCTGTATTCCAACTCCTCTTTCTCCATCTGCAATTTTCCAAGTTTTTTCTCCAACTCTTCCCCAGAAACATCTGCAACTTGTACAAACTTGTTATCTGTTCTATTTTCTGCTTCCATCCCTGAAGAATCCAACCCACCTTGATTCCCAAGAACACTCTCTGTTGATCCTTTCTGTTCTTGGAGTTGTCTGAGCTGAGCTTGGATGCTCTCCTTCTCTTTGCTTTGCTTATCAAATTGTTCTTGTAGGAGGTTGTAATCATCTTTCTGCTGTTTCAGCTGTTCTCGGTGATGCCTGTCTTTTTCTTGAGCCTTTTTTATAGTGTCTTTGCGAGATACCAGGGCTTCCTGAAGTTTTTTTTGAAGCTGTTCTTTTTCTTGTTCAAGACTTGCAATCCTCTCTTTCAGAGCAGACTTTTGGTTTTCTTCAAGATTTGTAGCTGCTGAACTATTTCTTTCATTTTCTTCATCACCTTTCAGTCTTTTATTGGTCTCAATTACTTTGTCAGCAATCATCTCCATGATTTCATCTTTAACTGAAACCACGTTCGTCTTACCTTGCAAGCTTCGCCTCATTTCCTCAATCACTGCCTGCAACTGTGCTTCAGAAGTTTCCTTCTCCAGCAGGTCCTTCCGCATGCTCTGCAGCTCAGCCTCCTTTTCAGAAAGCAGTTGAATCAGATACTCCTCGCCGGGCTGGCTTTCAAGATCCACTTCTCTGCTTATTGCGCTTGTCGTATTTTCTTCCTCTTGAGCTTCCTGAGCCACCGAGGTTCCCGATTCATGTTCTCTTCTCAGCTGCACTAACTCATTCTCCAGTGCACCAACCTTCTTCAGAAGCTCCTTCCTGCTAACAAGTGCTGCTTGCAGCTTCCGCTTTGCTTGCTCGTTTTCTCTTTTCAGAAGTTCAAGTTCATTTTCTAACACCTCACTTGCTCTATGTGCTGCCTCTGCCTCGCCCTGCTGCTCAGACACCCCACATTTCCGACACGTTCCTTCAGTGTTTTGGTCTTTTTCTTCCTGGGCTTTTAACAACAGGCTTGTTTGCTCTTTCAGGCTCTTCAGCTCATTTCCTAGAGAAAATTTCTCTTCATTCAGCAGGACCATTTTCTCAGACATGCTGACACTGATCTCTGTCATCTGCCGGTCCTTCTCCAGCAAGGTTTGCTGCAGGCTCTCTATAGACCTGGTGTGTTCAGCAACGAGCTGTTCCAGGCTTGCTGCTTCGCGTCCCTTGGAGGCTAAATTTTGGGAAAGCTCTTCTATCTCAGACGTATTTTTCCTCAAAAGTTGTTCTAGATCAAGTACTTCACATTCCTTTCTCTCAAGCTGGCTTCTCAGATCTTTCAGTTGCATGTCTTGGTCAGAAAGATGAAGTTGCGCTTCATCCAAGTCTTTTTGCAAAGCTTCAATTTTTAACTCCTTGGATTTAAATTCATTTTTAAGGCTCTGGATTTGTTCTCTCAGAAGGCTGCTCTGACTGTCTGACAGTCTCTGGTTTTCTGAAAGAGCTAGATTTTCCTCGAGCTGCTTCACTTGCTCTTTCAGTTCTGTTACGGTAGAAAGTTCCTTCACCTGACACAGGAGCTGATCTCGTTCTTCAGACAACACACAAAACGCACTGTCGGAATCCTCTGATTTTTTTCTGTATTCCTCAGCCAGCTGGTTTAGCCTATTTATTTCTGCACCTTTTTCTTCTAGATCTTTCTTATAGGATTCTTCTGATTTCTGCAGAATTATTTGCAGCTCTGTAATTTGGTTTTGCAGCTTTATCAGTTCCCCGGATGGGGAGGTATCAGGCTCTGGACCTGCTGCTGGGGCTTTCTGCAGTACCTCCACCTCCCCTCTGCAGGGGACGGTGCTCCCCGGGGGCACTTCTTGAAGACCGATCCTGTTTTCCTGAGACACACCAATTTGCTGCATTTCTGTTTCTCTCAGTAATGAACTACTGTCCAACTCATTTTGTGTATCTGAAACCTTTTGCTCTTCCCTCTCAAGAAACGGTATCTGGGAATTATCTTCCAGACGGTCAGCTGCTTCTCCTGTTTGGCTGCCTGTAGAAGTTCGGCTGTTTGGGTCCTTGAGCTGACTTTTCAGAAAAGTTATTTCTTCTTGGGCTTCTTGCAGTTCCAGCAGCAAAACCGACAGCTCTCTCTGTTTCTCTGCAGCAAGATATTCTACAATCCCAGGCGGACAACTTTCCTCGGTAAACTGCTTGCTTCCATTGGGAAAGCCATCTGTTCCTGCCTAAAAGAAAACAACAGGTTTCAATTTCCCCTGCATCCTGTGAAAAGGTCGCTTTTGGAAGTGTCTGCTTTACACCTCTCAGTTTAAGGACGGCCTTTCTCCAGCTGGCTATTGCAGTGAACAGCAGCCTCACCAGTAACAGGAAGGCTCCTTGGGTCATTTCTGTTCATTTCAGTTTCTGAAGTCGCAGCATGAAAGATTCTGGCTTTAGGGTTAGACCATAAATCTAACCTCCTATTCCCTTACTTCCCATCCTCTGTCGATTACAGAGCAGTAAGATTCTGAAGGGTTTCTGTTCTCCTGGGATTCTCACAAGCTCTCCAGTGTTCTCATCCAGCCACATTTGCCTGGCACCCTACCCACAGACTCTGGATGAGGAGGTTTTGTTCCCTCTTCTGTCTGCCCACCTAACACGGCAAAGCAGCAGCACAGAAGCTCCTGTTCCAGCCTCTGTCCATCTCCAAAGTGAGAGCCCCAGACAAAGCTGCTGGACCAAAGCGCTCGGCTGTTTCCAAACAACTATCTCAAGGCTTCCTCCTACCCCCAAAAAGAGATTACAAAAGAAAAGCAGTTACAAATCCTTCCCAGAAAGCATGGCCCAGCAGTCAGCCACCACCTCGTGCTGCAGAGGCTGTCCCTTCATCAGCTCGGAGGGCGGAAGCCCTTTATGGGGAACCGTTAACGAGAGCTCTCCTAACGCCTGTTGCAAGGCTGGAACAACCACTTTAAGTTACAGGATGCTAAACAAACACCTCTTTGGGGCTTTTAAACTATATTAAAGTTTTCACATCCACAGATGCATACACTACTAAGAAGAAAGAAGTTCCAGACTCAATTTGTACCTCAGGGAGCACCAAAGTGTCATCAAATGGCTTTTGCACTTCAGAATTCGCCAGCTCTCCCGACACACCTAGTGAAAAAAGGTATTCTTGTCACCATCAGCATAACGAACTACACGTAAAGGCAGCAGGTAACGGAGAGACAATATACGGGACTGGAGCTTCTCTAGTTTCCAAGGCGAGAAAGGAAAAAAATAAAACAAAACAAAGAGTTTGAGCCTCTGCATTGCACCCAGACATCCCCAGTGGCTCTGCACATGGAGCATCTCCTGCATTTGCTGTGTGCTGGCATCACCCCAGTCTACACTCTACACTACATCTGCCCTCTAAAGAAGAATGAAGAGGTAAAGAGACAAGTGAGCTAGGGAACAGGTTGCTCTGTTTCAGGTTGTGCGTCTTTTGTGTTTTAAATAATTTGGGGGTGTGGGGGGTGGTAATTCCTGACATAGAAAGAAACTTACTAGCTTGCAGAGAGGAACCCAGTTCTTCTTATCCTAATTCTCTTACACATCAGCCTTTGCATCTACGAATGCACCCTCCTTCAAACCCCTCTCCCTCTTGTCTTCAGAACCACTTCTTTCTTCTCTTCTGATGTATCCTATCCATCCCACATTAAAATGTTCTCTTCTACATCACGTGCATCTTTTCTGTCTCCTGTACATCTTTAGACTCTAACCTCAAAGCTCCTCTTTCCAAATCACCGTAGATTTGTCCCTGAAAATTCTCAAATTTCCAGAGTTTTCTTGTTACATGTCTTATTCTGTATCCTCACCTGTAGAAGAGCAGTCTACAGAAGAGGCTGGAGCTCCCAGAGTCTGCAAGTCCTGCAACTTCTCCTCGGGTCCGACATTATTATTCTATTGGTTGAAGAAAAAATACTGTTTTGAGCCATGATCTTTGCATTAGAAGACAATTACCTTAGCTGCCTGCTGCTCTGCCAAGCTTCAAGTAAAAGCTATCAGTCCCAACTTTAGACACAATGCTGATGCCTCATGAAAATAAATTTTAAAAAGATAGATTGGATTTGATGTCAAGCAAGAGACTAAGACATATCTCAGCAGATTAGGATATCAAGGAATGCAACAATTCTAGTAACTTCCTTCCCACCTTAGGATGCTTCCTCTTCCTCTTCTCTGCTACAGAGGAACTAACTGTAAATCCACAACCTCCCACCGACCAACCCAAGCAGAGGAGGCGAGAAGCCGTGTGCTTGTCCCTACGCGCCCCACTACTCCGGCAGGTAAAGAACATGCAGTCCTCCCAGGAAAGTTACACCAGGCTCCGCCACACACCTATTAACCGCTACACGCCTCCCGCGTCTGTCAGACAGGACAGAACCTGACTGCTGAGGAAGCTGGAAGATGCTGGAGAGAGAGAGGAGATTTTGCTGTTTCACAGACACAAACTCTTTTTGCCCACATAAAGCCCAGGAAACTGATTAGTTTGCTGTTGACATCCATACGAGAACTAAGACTTCATCTACAAATTTCTTCATTCTGGAAAGTCCCCTTATAAGTTAACACACACCTAAAACGAATGGCAATATTTCTGGCAGGTTCCAGTACACGTTGTTTTTCACCACAACAAACCACCAGCCCCACTGGTACTGCTCCTGCAGGAAAAGGTTTGAACTGGAGCACAAAGGGACCACAAGTCAGAACTAAGGCGTCTCTAAAAAAAGCTACCCCCTCCCACCCAAGAAGAAGTTGAAAAAACCCCAACCCAGACTGAAAACAAAATGAAGTGTTCCGAATTAACGTTTGCTGTAACTGGGCACTAACAAGTCGAGGAGCACTTTGCCTTTGCGAGCTCCAAGCGCTGAACGTGTGGCACGCATCCACATAAGCTGTGCGCATGACCCCAACCCCTGAACTGCGTTTGGATTTACACGTATCTCGGCCTGAAGTGATGGGTCAGATGCACAAGCGGCAGGACAGAGCTGTCCAAGCGTAGGGACTTACACACAAGCTGTTTAGACTCTTTTTATAACCGAGACACTGAGATGGACAATTCAGGGTTGGATTAACCGACCCGTTTTCAGCATCCACCTCAGTCCAGGTGCATCATATGCTGAAGAACCTGTTCTCTCTAAAGGGGCTCTAGAAAACAGCCCAAAGGCTCACATCTGCCCCTGAAAAGGCCGTGTGTGGGGGGAACCGGTTGGTGAACTAGCTCACACCTCGACCACAGGTGGTTGGAACGTAAGGGTCTCAAGACAGGCACGATGAGCCTTCTCCAGTTCCAACATGAGTCCTAAATGTCAACTTTTGCCCTAACGCTCCACAGCAATATATATACACCATAAACTCTCTGTTGGAGAGCAACGTATCAGATAAAACACAACATCACCTCGTTCCCCCTGCTGGCAGAGTGGAGCAGTCGGGAAAGAGCCCAGACCTTGCTCTAGGCTAACAAACAATTCCGCAACAAATTCTTAGTACAGATATCCAGAGGCAGTAATCTCCATCACCAAAGCAAAGCAGCAGGTATCTAAACCCGCCCTCCTCTCACCAGTGGACCGACTGCAGTTGTCCCTGCAGCTGCTCACGGCGGCAGGGTCCAAGGACGGAGTCGACTCGTCTCCTGCTTGGCAGGGAACTCAGCCTCCTCCCATCAGTCTGCCAAATCCCACCAGTGCAGTGGGAATAGATGGGGTTGGTTCAAAAGACAACTTCTAATGACAGCTGAGCCTCGGAATTGTATTTCCTGAGACGCGGCTCAGTTTAGCCCGTGGTTTTGCTGAAGAACTAACTCGCAAGAGGCAGAAAATGGCAGGAACACGCACTGGGTGGATGAAGGACACGGGAATCCCACACAGACAGCAAAGGGAAATGCAGTCTGAGAGGAACACAGTACAAGCAGTATTTGGAAGCTATTTCTGTCTTTCACCATTAATCCAGTTAATAATAACCTTCAAAGAGGATTGTTAAAAAAGGCAGCTTAGCTGTTTTAAGGCCAGTCCTTGACCTGTTTTAGTTTGAGCTTATTTCAGCTGCTTAATCATTACCTGTTTCGCATCTTCTGCGACCATCACATCTTCCTGCCGAGGCTTCTGGAGAACAAGTTCCGAGTGTGGTATTTCTGAAACATTCAAACACAAACAGTTTATTTGAAAATTAAAACTCCGATCTAGAGAGTAACAGGATATTCTTCCAGGAGCATGAGAGAGCAGGGCACACAGCTGTTAGCAATGCTGAAGTAGTGGAGATGTACAACTTCGTCATTGGATGATGCACTTTGGTTTCTTTTAGAGGCAGGCCACCAGAACAACATGTTATTTTAACCACCTTTTAGAAAAGAACAAGTATTTTATACAGACAAAAATCAAAGGACAGCTGATAAAATATCAAGTTTTCGGAAACATTTTTATAATGGAGGGGAAAGAAAGAGCTACTGCAGCAAAACGTTTCAAATTCCATTTGGACAAAAATGAAACAAGAGATGGTTGAACTTAAAGACTAAAACCCTCAAGGGCCGCAGTGCAAGTCACGACTGGGGCAGGAGCTTAGCTGCTGTTTGACTCAGGACATCTGTACACTTATTTCTGTAACCTGGCATGTAAACACAGTTTATCACAGGTATGTCACTGTAGGTGATGAAACGACTGGCTCGGCACCGAAGGGAGGGCAGTGGGTACCACCAACACCCTCGGTAGGGCTTTCGGTGCAGTCTCCCGTAAGACCCTCATAGCGACGCTGCTGACGTACGTGCTGGATGAGCACGCAGCGAGGCGCATTGAAAACTGGCCAAATGGCAACCAGGAGAGTGGTAACCAGCAGCGTGAGCCTAGGAGGCGGCCAGTAACTCCGCAGGGTACCCCAGGGCCAACCCTGGGTCCGATCCCGTTCAACACCTCCATTAACAGCACGGACGACAGGGCAGACCGCAGCAAGCTGCCAGGTGACACTTTTCCAAACACAACTGACTACACAAAACGGTATTTCCTTTGTCGATTCACACCATCCTCTAGTCTTGCAACAACTTTTCTTCCACTAAGTGAACTAGGGAAAGCCTTATATCTAAATTGTCTCTACAGCGACTCTGAAAAGCAATCTCTAGCTCTCAGCCCAGAAGTTTACTTTCTTTGAAATTGACTGAACTTCACGGGCTTTTCCTGAAAATGACAGAACCACAGAATCACTTAGTTTGGAAAAAACCCTTAAGAAATTGTCAAGTCCAACCGCTAACCTATCTCTCGTCCATGTTCTTAGCATAGAAGGGAAAGCAGAAAAAGGCACGCCGAATGGTCTCTGATGTAGCAGGAAGAGAGACATGCCGTCGCTCAAAGGGCTGCTTCACAAAAGGTTTAAGGAACCCACTTGGTCAGCAAAGAGAGCAGCAGATACACTGGCATAATGCGCTGCTAAGCCCAGAAAAAATAAGACTGTACAAAGATCTCAAAAACATTCACATTTTAGGAAGTGATAGTTAAGTAGTTTGGAAGCATTTGTTGAGATCTCCTTGAAAAATCATCAGAAATTGCAAAATATAAGGTAACTATATGTATACACTTATTCTACCCAAGTTAGGACTGGAGCACTGTGGGCAGCTTTAGCCATCACACTGTAAATAAGACTGATAAATTAGAAAGTCGTCAGGACATAAAGAGGAGTAACAAAGAAGAATCTACAAAGGAGGTTTGAAAGATTAGGATTTCTCACGTTTCCATTTAATCTTTCGGTGTTTTTGGGGGGGTTTTGGGGTTTTTTGTTTTTTTTTAAGAAATCACATCTCCCACTGTTTAAAGTGTTAAAATGTCAGTAACCAAGTGTTCAACACACCCACTGGAACAGAATTCACAATGAAGCCAAGCGTGGTGCTGTTTTCTGGAAAAGCCTGCAATCAGGTACTATTCCCATCACTGCCTTCATCTGAGCTTTTTCATGTCTCCTCCATGTTCTTTGCACCGATCACCACAGATCACATACGCAGGAACATGAAGCACGTGAACCATACAGGTAACAAGCTCTACCCACGCTGTCTCGTGGCCAAAGCATGAACCGTCGTTTCACATCACAAGACAACGTGCAGGCAGGCTACGATGCACAGCCCGGTCTTTTTAATAATTCTTGATAGTTTACTTATTTGTTTCTATCAGTCTGCTCACTGTCTGAGGTTCAAACAGTTTCCTTTTCCCTTTAGAATTAAATTCTGCTTTAGCCACTGGAAAAAATGATGTAGTATTTTTGAAGATCTTGGCAACAAAAGCATAATGAACCAGTAACAATGGGCGTGTTTATTATCTAAAAAGAGGCAAGAATAATTCTTAAGTATTTTAAGAATACTAAAAGAGACAATACAGTCATACCACCTCCAGTCTCCTGGCTTTCCAGGTTTTCTGTGGATAGGAGTGAAGTTCCATTACAGTCTTCCTGATCTATTATTTTTTCCTCTGAAGTTGTTCCATCCTGTTTAAACATAGGATGGATGGGAGAAAGACAAATTTCAGTACAGTTTCAATTTATAGATACACATTCAGTTAACCTTTTAACAAATCAGTTGGCAACTTTTAAACTACTCGGATTGACTCTTCCCAGGCTTCCACAGTCACAGAACATCTGCCCATCAGCTGAAGAACCCATAAGAGCCTTTCTCAAGCAATACATCATAAAAAAGGAATTTCAAACATTTCATCCAGTTTCAGTCACAACATATGGGAAAATTTCAGGAGACTCCAATGAAAAGATCATACCTGCTTCTCCAATTCAGAGGCCTGCACTACTGACTGGGATTTCAGCTCCTTCTGACCACAGGAAAACTCCTCAGATTTCAGTACAAGATCATCTAATGGAGGGGGGGGGGGAAAAAAAAAGGAAGTTAGGGTGTGTTCTTGCCTTTTTTGATGAAATATATCCAGTTTACTCGTGTGCACAACAGCGTAAGATGCCTTATCTCTCAGTCACTGCTTCAATTTTGGGCCATGAAGGACCTGGAAGAAATAAATCTGAAATAGCTTAAGGCAAGATCAATGTTATTAGTTCTAACACAAGCCTACAGAGAAAACGGTACAGTTCGCTGTCCTTCGTCGGTTCAGTTATAATGTCAGTAGGAGAACCTGAAAATTCTCAATAATGTGGCACATCTAAAAAGAACTTGTCTAAGTTGATGGAAAAAATCCAACAAGTTATTAAAATTAATTTAAAAAATACACCTGGCTCAAGAAATCCATAAGCCTGAAAAGATGACAGGCTGCGACAGTGCACACGGAAAGCACCACACACTCTGCCCTACTCATGCTCCTCCTCTTGCAACTGGCTTTGATCACTGTCAAAGACAGAAAGGTGGGATCGCACTAGAGAGACCTTTAGTTTGACAGAGCACCACCAGTCCTACATTCCTATGCAATTAGGAATCGTTATACCACGACTTTCTTACGAGCTACTATAAAAACAAAGCAAAACAGAAGGCAGCCAAATGATACTTAAGCTCTTGAGAACCTGCTTCACCAAGCGCTGTGCTCGCTCACCCTGTAGTTTCTGTACGGTAGCACTGTTTTCGGCAGACAACACCAGCAGCCGCTCAACATCCTGTTTCAGCTGATTGTTTTCAGCTACAAGGGCAGCGTGGTGAGATCGCAGCTCCTGCTCAGCCACCTTCAGACAGCTGATCTGCAGGTTCTTCTCTTCCGTCTCCAGCCTTTTTTCCTGCTCCAGGTCTTTATACTTCACCTCTAATTCACCTTGCACTCTTCTTGCCTCTTCCAGCTGTTCTGAGAGACACTGCACCTCGTTCTGCAAGCGATGGGAGGACAACTTGCTCTCAGCCAGTTCCAGCTCCATCTTCTCTCTGAGACGCTGAGACTCTCGTCTCTCTGCATCTAGCACATCCCTCAGGGAGCTCAGATCCACTTCCATCTTCTGGCACCGATCTAGGAGTGTCTGTACAAGGATATGGAAATCAATCTAACTCTCAACGGGTTCAATATATTGCCAAAGAAAAGTACCTGACCTTTATTTTTAAATCACCATTAAATTACTTTCAAATATCTAAGTAACAGAAAGGAGGAAACAAATACAGCAGAAATCTCCATTTGTTAGAAAGAAACCGTGCTACGATTTGCAAACTGCAAGAAAGCAATGCTGATTAAGCGAGAGCCAACACCACTCCAGAAGCTGTGCCATCATATTGGCGAGGTCTCAGCAAGATGTACCAAAGAATATCTGTCTGTGCTCTGATCTGGCCTGGATACTGCAGTCCAGAAACAGCGTAGATACAGCAGGTTAGGTACTTTTGTCTTAGCCACAGCATCATGTATTTGACGGCTTTGAATGCACCAGTCAGCAGTGTGGAGTATGGGCAGATTTTGTCCCTGTCCACCTGCCCTGAATCTGGGTCACTAGAGATGGCGGCTGCAGCATCCCTGTCCCTGCTGTGAGCTATGCATACAGACCTGCAGCTCTAAAACCTCACCCGAGGGAGTCCCCAAGCTGATTTCGTGCTGGGAGCCTGGTGCCAGAAACAATCCAACGTGGTAATTCCTGAGCTACTGACAAAGGCCCATCCAGCACTTACACGTCAGAGTAAGGCAACGGGCGAAGCGTGAAAAGGTACCTGGTTTTGTTGTTCAGCAGTACGTAACTCCTGCTGCAGCAATTCCACCACCTGAGTTCGTCCTAGCAGAGCTTCCTCCTGCTCCTCCAGCTTTCTCTGAAGCATACGCAGGTTCTGTAGAGACAGCGCACAAAAGGAGGCACGATTTCCTGGGTTCATCCATACACTTAGTTCTCATAACACAGTTACTTGAATTGCCCAAATAACTTCATTTTTGTTGACACTTATTCTGGAGCGCTGGTACAGTAGGAAGAGCTCGCCATTGTTTGACAAATAGGGAACTGCAGCACAATGATTTAATACTTCTTTTTCACTGTTCTTTCTTTTCAACTGATAGCAAACGAGCAGATTGAAGCTAGGACTCTGAAGTCCACACTAGCATCCCAAAAAACCTCAGCAATCAGATTATCTCTCTTCTCACCCCTCTTGAGTTACTTTGATGAGGACACTCTCTTAGGGTGTCTTCAGACTGACAAAATTTATTTTCCTTTCTCCTCCCATAATAAGATTATTATAGCAAACATACCTGCTGCGTCTCTACTTCCAGATCTGACTGGGCTGCTACCTTGAGCAATTCAGCTTGGTGCTGATGAACCTGCTCTTCTAGGAGAGCTTCCTTCTCCTGGATCACTTCCCGCAGGGAGCTCAGCTGAAAACATAAAACACAAAATAAAAAAAAAAAACAAGAAGGTTATGAGCTTGACAGACAGGCAGGCTTGCTTCCAACATGCATCAGAATATTACATGTGTTACGAGGTCTTCAGCTTGATAATCCTATGTCACCTTGGTCAGATGGTATCTTTAAGCTACTAACATATATATGTATATACTGATAACATTTCAGATCCTAGAAATCAAAAGCCCACAGAATCTAATCTACAAATATGCAGAATAAGATATGATTACTATATAATTACAAGTTCATAAGACTTCTGGGTTTTTATTTGTACAGGATGCAACCCAATTCACAGATCAAAAGCTAAACCTGCAATTCAGAGCATTAACAGAAATCTCTCCATAAATAAATTCAATCTAACATAACATTAAAAGCTGCTCTGCACATCCACAGTAGACCACAGAGAGGCAGTGACAGGCCCGGTCCCTGAAGTAACACGCACCGAACCAGGTGAGCCCTGCTCGGGGTGGTGGTGGGGGGTGTGTGCTAATACAGACATCTTCCCAAAAGCACGCCCGCACAGGGGGGCTGGCTGTTGGAGGCACCGGGAGAGCTCTGCACACGAGTGCGAGCGAGGGGTCTGCACCAGCAGCTGGAGCGGAGCTGCGGGCCCTGGGGCTTTGCACGGCCACACGCCGGCAGCAGGGGAGACTGGGATCCAGAGCCAAGCCACTGCACAGACAGTGTCTAAGCTGAGCTGCTGGCGAGATCCACCAAGCACCTCTGTACATATTCTTACTGCTCTCTCCTCTGAGCTGCCACAGAGGGGAACAGGGTGAGGCTGCTGGCGCTGTTGGTGTTTGCTGGGTGCTTCCGTCTGTGTTATCTACGTGTCTGGCCATTTATATATGCACACAGGAGCTGTACGCGCCTGCCTGCTGGGAGCACGCTCTCAGTCACCCGTGGAGCTTTGGCAGCCTTGCCGCTGCCAGGCTGCAGGATTTAGCCGTGTTCCCCAGCAGCAGCACGCCTTCAGGAACAACTCCCTCAAACCGTCCTGTGACAAGACACGCGGGAAGGGTTCCAAGCTGCGTCACAAGAGGTTCAAACTTGAGAGCAGGAAACATTTCTTTACCGAAAGGTTGGTCAAATGCTGCAAAAGGATTCCTAGAGAGGTGGTCAGTGCCCCAAGCCTGCCGGTGTCTAAGAGGCACTTGGAAAGTGACCTTATGAGTATGCATTAACTTTTGGTCAGCTCTGAAGTGGTCAGGCAGCAGGACTAGACGAGCACTGCAGGTCCCTTCCAGCTGAACTATTCTGTTGTAACACACTAGTGTAAGTGGTAGGCTGGGAAACACAGACACACGCACACAGACTGATGAATAGAAAAAACTTTTTCTACCTGTGTTGCATACTTGATTTCAGCATCTTTCAGATTCACTTTGGCTACAGCCAGCTGTTCCTTTAGATCCCGAACAGTCTCCTCTTGCTCCCTGAGCTGCTCTTTTAGTGCTTCCGCTTCCTCTGTCTGCCCTTCGCTTGTACTTTGGTTATTCTGACATTGCAAGAAGATAGAAGTGGGAAGAAAAGAAACAGAAGAAAGTAACTGATCAGTACTACTCGTCAATTAAAAAAAAAAATAGAATGCTACCATACTCTTAACTCCTAACCAGATGCTTACTTCTACTACATTTCTGAACTTTGCATTTTGTTTCTTTAAATGAAGTTGTCCTCCATTAAGTAACTATCTTCCCTCTTTCTGTGCACATATGCACAAGATGTCTTTAATTAGGAAGTGTCAAATCACTTTGGAACAGCTAATTATCCATGAATACTTACCATATAACTAAGGCAAATCATATTATTAAATAAAATATAATACATAATCTATGATCTGACCACCTTGATTCGCAAGGCTTTTTAATTTCACAGATTTCTCTAATAACAGAAATGAAACATTTTTAACTAGCAGTAGAAGAATATTCTCCATGTGACAAAGGGGCAGGCATGAAACATTCTAGAGTACAGAAAATGCTGATGGAAACCTCTTCAGACTAAAGGGATTCATAGCAATGAATGTGTTAGAAATAAGGAAGGAGAACACACAAACAATCATCAGTTCTACTCCACTCTGAGGCACTAGAATCACAGAACGGTTTGGGTTGGAAGGGACCCTAGAGAGAGCAGAGCACAGGGGGAGAATCCCCTCCCTCAGCCTGCTGGCCGCGCTTCTTTTGATGCCCCAGGACACGGTTGGTTTCTGGGCTCCATCACACACTGCCGGCTCATGTTCAGCTTCTCACCCCCAGGACCCCCCAGTCCTTCTCCCCAGGGCTGCTCTCCATCTGTTCTCTTCCCAGCCTGTATCTCTGTTGGGGGTTGCCCTGACCCAGGTGCAGAGATCCTCTCTTTATGATCACAAAATTTAAACCCGGACAACATTTCCCACAAAACATGTGCTTTGGCTGTGTCCCCTCGGCACGCTACCCCTGCGCTCTTTTCTCGTCTCCCAGGGACGGTCTGCTTGGCAGGCAGCTCCCCAGGACCACAGCTCTGCCCCACAGCAGGTCCAGCACACCAGCACTGCCACCGAGAAGCAGGACAAACACCCTTCTGTTGTCACCATCTCAGCACTCCCAGCGACTCCAAGCAGAGTGCTGGGGATTTTTAACTCAATATATACAAAATATATCTCTATCCTTTTCCTTGTTACAGGTATTGGACCAAAGATCACCAATAACATATGGAGCCTACGGAGTACTGATAGCCTTTAAGCCCATTCTGAAACATTTATGAAGGCTTTTAAAAGAGCTTTAAGTCAGTGAACAAGAATAAGTAAGAAGCTATTGTTCCTCACCTGCAGGTCTCTGGAAGCAGGTAGACTAGACAGACAAGGAAAGCTTTAATTGCACTTCAGCTTAGAAGAAGAACAGGGAAAAAAAAGAAACAACAGAAGTGCAGGAAGCTTTAAGAAGCCAGCGATATACATAACTTATAAGGCTGGGGCAAAGGAGTTGGTAGGGGGCAAAGATGGGTGGATTAGTTTGCTTAGCTGGGATTAGCTTTCAGGATTTTTACAGTTAGATTTCGAAAAGCTTCTGATAAAGTCCTCGCACCCCAGCCACTACATGGAGTGCCACAATTAAGGACAGTAACACAGCCACAAAGTTCCCAGAGATCAAGCTTTCAAATATGTTTTTTTCCAAAATGTATAAACTCTTGCATCTGAACACAATTTATGTTTACCCACTTTAAAAGTTTAAGAGGAGCCTCTTGCTCCATATACAAAACCCAACTAATTCACAGAAAGATACGAGCTGATATTTCAATTCTCCTGAAAATGAGGCAACTCTGTTAAAAGCCCAGAAAGTAACAGTACCAATTAGATATTTAAAACACAGCCTTGCCATGGGGCCCCCATCACTGTGATGAAAAAACCCCTTTGCTGTATTTATCCTTCATGATTTCCCAAAGGAACAGCTAATGTTCAATACCTCAGCACATGAACCCTAACCTAAATTTTTCATCTTCAAATGACAGGGTATCCACTTAGGAAATACCACTATTACTCAAGACAATGTGGTCAACAGAACAATTATAAGTTTTCAAAAATTACCAGCTCCAATGGAAGCTTCTAGCCAGTAGCTAATAGCTTCTGTAATGTCTTGGTACAGGACCCCTATTTTTTACCTAGCTTTACACAACCATAAAACTTTGTGGTGGCACAGGAAGCTATATGTCTGGAAAAGAAAATATATACAATTTTTTTTTTTTTTTTACATTTAAGTTACGGCCTTAATGACCTCCTTACCTTGCTGTTCTTGTATTTCAGAAACCCCTCCCTCTCCTTTGCAGTACTCACACAACAGATAACACTGAAACACACAGCTCAGACAGACACCTGATTTCTGCAGGATAGAACTCGGCTATGACAGATTACTGAAGGTATGCAAAGTGAAACTGGCTCACACGCTTGGGGAGATCAAGTTGCCCCCTCCAAGGACATCTGCAGTACAAGGAAGCTGGACAGACCGGCTTCCTACAGCACAGACATCCTTGCTGGAACTATGAACGTCCTGCTAACAAGAGAGGTAGGACCTCCCAGCTCACTGTGACCCAAAACGTAGGGTGGCACCAGATTATCAGCAGAGGCTAACATCTTTTAAGCAGCTCTGTTCTCCCAACCTTGGGATACGCTTCCTCTCCTGGTAAGGTCTGTGCCGGCAGTGGTGATCCTTTCTGTGTCAGCTCCTCGATGCGTTTGTTCAGAGTGGTCAGCTTGGCTTTGGCCTGAAGTTTAAGCTTCATCAGCTTCGCATCTGCAGCCTCTCGCTCTTCCTGGAAAGGAAGGACACAAACTGACTGCACTTAAAATTCCAGTGCTATCACCCCGAAAGCACCACTTGGGAAAGTTACATAATTTGTCCATCTGCCTTTCTTTGCCCAAACCTGCCTCCCCAGTAACCACACTAATTAAAACACACCCAGGAAACAAATTTGCTCTGAAACACTACACACAGCACAACAGCTAGCTTCTGCTCTAGTACTTTCTCTGCAGGGGACAGATACATAACACTACATAACCTGGTTCTAACTACCTACTCTATAAGGAATTACCCCTAGGCAAAGTGAACAGAAGCCATCCTGCATCTCTTGGGCTAGGGTCCACTCTTTAGACTCCAATAATTCACTGGAATTGATGCATTTAGTAGTGCAGGTGTTTCAAATGTTCAAAAGAAACCAGACACCGGCTTGCACAGGAAGCTGAAGCAGCGTTTTACTCTTGCTCCCAGGTCCCCAGTGAAAGAAATGATACCTTGAGTACGGTTTCCTTCTGCTGGAGCAGGGCATCCTTTTCTCGGATCAAATCCTTCAGCTGAACAACTAGTTTTTCTGTTTGGGCTAGGCGCTCCAATAGCTCCTCAGGTGCCTCCTCCATGCTTTCTGCTTCTGTCTCTAAAGCTTGCACCTGAAACAGTGGAACAAGTGCTCTGGAGGAAAAAAGTCTGAACAGACTGCAGCACAGCATCCAAACGACATCTTCAGCTCCACCACTGCACTCTGATCCTTGCAAGCATTTCACGTAGCCTGCAGAACTACACACAGTTAGGTGAAACCAGAAGGAAAGCTCGGGATACCCGTGAGCCAAAAATGAGAGCACCTTTGCTGAGCACAACAGGGGCAGATCTGAAACCAGTGGCACTGGAGAGACGCTGCCACTCACACACTATCCACTCCTCAGGTACCACAGGGCAACACGCAGACCGAGCCTTCCCCTGTCCCCCATCATGCAGGGCTCCCCTTTCTGCTACACAGAATCACTAGCACTCTTAAAAAAGTCTTTTTCACCCTAATTCTAGTTTGTTTTCTAGGATCACCTTCAGATGTGGAAACTAAGGATATTATGGTCTGCCCCACAAAAGTGCTGACTGAAGAGGTCAGGAATTCAGGAGGAGAGTGAAGTGACAGCTCAGTCTAGTGCTCAGCAACGAAGAGGCAGGAGACAGCTCTCACTGCAGTCAAACGACTCACTCCCCAAACTAACTCTCAGTAAGATCTGAAAGTCTTTAGATAACAGTGTACTCACAGCAGTAGAGGATTCAGTAACTGCACCCCCATCGTCGCTTGACAGCTCTTGTAAAACAGTACTTGCTAAACCTGACAAACGGCTCAGCATCTTCAGCCTAAAACCAGAGTCAGAACACAGTTACAGAACCAAAACTGCTGAAAAGAACAAGCATCCCTTCATGCTGATCTCCAATATCACAGAGCTGACCAGGCTCACAGGGAATTAGTCTCCTCTGCCAGAGTGAAGCCTCAGGAATAAAGAAATGGTCACGTTAACAAAAGCAGACAGACTCTCTGAACGTAAAAGCAGAGGACGTGCTGGTAAGACACGTGAAGATACCTTCACTGCTCTAAATGTGTGATTGAAAAACACATTTATACCAGATTTAAAGTCACCCTCACAGTCCATTCTTGATCTTTCTTAACAATGACACTACAGAACAATGATCTGTTCAGTTTAGTCAAAAGAAGTGATTCTTAAATGAAGTAACTTTTTTTACAGGCCAAACATGTCCTGTAAATACACAAAATAAGCCTTCTGCTAATAAGTGGTGGGAACAGGGAGCTCAACCCCCATGTTTGCTAAGCAGATGCAGGTGCATCACATCAGAGAAGTGATGAGACCTCTGACTGTCACAGGTGACAGGACAGAACCCTGACACAGGGGAATAGTCTGGAGAAAGCATATATTCCTTGACTGCTGCTTAGCAGACCTTCTTTCCTTTCCTTGACATTCTGGAGCCAAACTGATCCAGCAAGTGGAAGTGAAGAACCAGAAAAATGCAGCACTGCCAGCCAGCAATACATGATTTGCCATTTTGGGGAGAGTGGCAGATTCAGATTTAAGCCAGCAGGTTGAGGGAAGCAATTAATCCTTTCTATTCAGCACTTTTAAGACTATATTTGAACTACAGCGTCCACTTTCAAGCTCCCTGATACACAAAAATGACAAAGTGCAGCAAGTCCAGCAGAAAGCCCACAGGATGACTGGAGGTTGGACTACAAGACATCCGAGGAGGGTAAGGACCCTGGGTTTGTTCAGCCTTGAGAACAGCGGGTAAGGAGGGGGATGTAATTGCTGCCTTCCCTGTAATCGCCTACGAGGCAGCTAAGGACAGAGTCAGACACTTCTTACGAGATACACAGCAGATGGACACGAGGCAGTGAACACAACTTGCAGCATAAGAAATTACAATCATGAAGAAAAAATATGCACAGGGAAGATGATAAACACGGGAATACACTCATAGCAACCTGACCTAACTGTAGCCATGCTGAGAGCAGAGGGTTTACCCAAACAAACACCCGAGGTCCCTTAAGACCCAAATCATTCCAGTTTTCTACGAAGGAAGGTCACACGTGACACGTGACTCATCTCGTGAAAGAAAAGCTATAGATCTGTCCCAATTGCAAGTCCATGCCTGGAAATAGCCAAATTATTCGCACAAATGTAAAACAAGCTACAACAGTGCAAACTGAAACCAGGCAAACTCAAATTAGCCATAAGATCAAGTTTACATTACAATAATTATCTCCATCAAATTAAATCTTTTAATATGACGTCTCTGTTCAGCTAGACAGACTTCCAAAGCTGGCTACAATGATCTACTCATTCCTGACCTCCTCTTAGTAAGCAAATCTTTGCTCTTAGATTGCCACTTAAACTGTGGAAATATTGACAACAGAGAGAGCAGTAGCACACTATTTTTCTGCAGCAGTCACACCTTCTAATCATCTGACTTTGCAGAAGCAGAAAATGTTACAATGCACATTCGAATATCAACAGCAGAAAAGGGTATGGGAACACCAACCTCCTCTATGCACCGAGTAGCTCATGGGTCTGCCTGTTCAGCAGTGAAGAGGTTTCCAAGGCAGCGCAGTCATGCACAGGTCCTTCACGCCATTCTTTTTTACCTCTTGGGTACTGATAGGTTGCATGAACCACAACTCTTGATAAAAGGAAAAAAAAAAAAAAAGAGGAAAATAATTAATCCACAGTCATTTCTTCCTCCTACACAGCACACTTCGGGGTTATTACAGCCAGGCATTTGCAATAAGCATAAAAAATGAAAAGTCTTCTCTGTTCGGGAAACTGTATTTCTATTGTTCTTGCAGAGATATGCCCTGGTTTCTTATGCTGTGTGGCATGAGAGTAGTCCCTTTGGCCAACAGAACAAAATGCTTGAGAAGCAGTCAGTGAAGCAAAAAGTAATGAGGCAAGAAGCCAGGCATCAGTCGCTTGCAAAGAGTTCTAGAGGATGAAACTACTCAGGAAGCCAGGACTGCCCGCGCCCCCTATCAATACAGCAGCCAGCGAACAGAGCACTGGTTCTTTGCTCACTTCTCACCTGGCCCTGGGCGAGGCTGAGGCGTGCAATTCCAGAACCACACAGTTTTATAGTTCCTCCTAGAGAAACTTCTTCTGTCAGCATCAAATGTTCACCGAGCTGGCAACATAAAAGACTCAGTTAGAGACCTGGAACCCCTGGTTCATTGGAAGGACAATGAAGCATTTGTAGTGCTGCAAACCACCACTCCCACAATGCCCCGGCGAGGAACCTGCCCTGGCAGTGGTAAAAGCACATTTTGGAAAAGTCATCCAAATGCAAAAAAGCCTCTTTCTGGCTGTCGCCAGGGCTCGAAGAGGATGGCTCTGACCTTCCTGTCATCAGGCCACAGCTTCCTGAAGTCACAAACACACAACATGTGGTCGAGATGAGACAACACGATTCAGGACTGATAGAACCAACAGATGAATTATTAGAAGTGGTATTAGAAATACGGAAAAAAGTAGAATCTAGGCATCTGCAGACACCCATTGTACCTAGAAACACGCACGGGGCTCAGCACACACCCGCATGCCACAGCAATTGCAGTTCACGCCTGTGTACCCGGGCTGTGCTGAGGAGAGGCTCCCTGGCCTCTGTCCCGGCCGGCTACATCAACCCAACCCTGAACCCAAGCTAACACACCTCACTGAGCTCGGCTCACCGTGGGGCTCCTCACAGTGCAAACAAAGGAACCGAGCACACCCACCCACACAGGCACGGACCTTAACAACCCGAACTCGAGTCTCACAGATTCACATCTGCTGAACTCACTTTAAATTATACTCTCGGGTGAGCTGAATGTGGCAAGGGATGTGAAGGGGAAGAAAAAGTGCTCCTACGCTTCTATGACCAGCGGAAGGAGGCCCAGGGAAAGCACGGGCCTGCTGCTAAGTACGGGAGGGGACCCCATCACCGTGGTACTGTGATGTGTCCCATCACAGACAGGAGGTACTCACTGTCTTCTCCCCCTCAGTTTTCAGCAGCAAGACCAGGCTGCAGGAATCCCGGTCCGCTGGCACCTGGTGGGAATCCTGGAGCCTTACCTTGTGTGGAAGAGAGGCAGGCTAGAGAGCACAAACAGGTCACACACAAGTCCACGGGGCCCGAGGCACCCCAAAGCGCAGAGGTAGCCATCTGACACCCCTGCGGAGCAAACCCTCAGCAGCTCCGCAGCTGACACAAACCTGGATGGAGGGGCTGGCACCCCACCAAGGGCTGTGCTGCCATCCAGAGGGACCGGGACAGGCTGGGGAAACGGGCCAGTGGGAACCTCATGGAGTTCAACAAAGGGAAAGGCAAGCTCCTGCCCCCGGGAAGCACAGCCCCACGCACCAGCGCACGCTGGAGGCGGACCAGCCAGAAAGCAGCCCTGCGGAGACACACCTGGGGGTCACGGTGGACAACAAGCTGACCAGGAGCCATCAATGCACCCTCATGACAAAGGCCAACAGCATCCCAAGCTGCGATGAGAGCACTGGCAGGGGGAAGGTGATCCCTGCTCTCTACTCAGCACCAGTTCTGGGCTCCCCAGAACAAGAGAGGGAAGAACTTGTTAGAGTAAATTCAGTGAAGGACAACAAAGAGAAGGCTCAGGAAGGATCTTATCACAGAATGGGTGAGGTTAGAAGAAACCTCTGGAGGTCATCTGGTCCAACTTCCCAGCTCAGACAGGGCCACCAAGAGTCAGTTGCCCAGGACCGTGTCCAGACAGCTTCTGAATATCTCCAAGGATGGAGGCTCTACAACCTCCCTGGGCAACCTGTGCCAGTGCTCAGGAACCCACACAGCAGAAAATCATTTCCTGATGTTCAGAGGCAACCTCCTGTGTTTCAGTTTGTACTTTTTGCCTCTCATCCTGTCACTGGACACCACTGTAGAGAGCCTGGCTCAGTCTTTGAACCCTCCCGGAGAATAAATCCAGGAACAAGCATAAGATAGCTGTAAATACCGCCCCGAAGCCAGCGGTTTGCACACAGGGTGGTAGCTCTTCGCATTAGCCTCAAGGACTTGTGGCGGAAACACCCTGGTGCTTGCACTTGGTGTTTACATCCGTGTGTAGAGCAGGAAAGCCCAAGGCCAATTTCCACATGAACAGAAGTTCACAAACACAAAAGGACAGAGGTTATTCAGTGCACCACTGCCTCACCCAAATAAAGCAAACAGCACAGCTCAGAGACAAAACCACTGCTTTTCCAGGGTCACACTGACTACTTTGATATAGATTTCCATTTTTGTAATTGACAGCAGAACACAAAACCCTGCACTGTGTTCATGATGTAAGCCAGAACAGCTTGTGTTCTAGATGTTGAAAATGTTTTGCTCGGCGTTTGGATGACGAATGAACTTTTGTTCACAAGACTATATTTTGAACTCTGGGACTACCAGCGGTGCTCTAGAAGAGGCTCTTGTGCTACCTCCCTCACTGGCCCAAGCAGCCCAAGTCCATCGCTAGCCACTGGACAGCCTGCATTCAAACAATAAGCAGTGCACAAATCCACACATTTTTATCTCTAGGTGTCAGCCATAGGGAAGAAAGACCTAACAGTGGCTTTCCCCGATTTAGTCCACTGTAAGTTTATTATACATAAATTAAATTCTTTGCACCTCCCTCCTCTTGAGGGCAAACGGGCACGGAGGCACTGCTGCTGTACACGAGCCCCGGACCAACCCTCTCGCCCTGTGCAGAGGGGCTCCGAACGCGACAAGGACGGAAGGAGAGGAACAGATTTTGGCCGCTGCTGTCCCCAGCAACCCCAGGGCTCGGGAGCCAGCGACACCCTCCCCAGGGGAGGCGACCCCAGCGCCGACCGGAACGCGCGGCTGCCCCGCCAGCCCCCCACATCTACCGACGGGAGCGAACCTGGCCGCGCTGCCCCCGGCGGTCCCCACAGGCAGGGAGCTCCCCAGGCCGGGCTCCGCCGCCGCTACACCCGGGCACCGCGGTCGGGCCGCCGGCGAAAGGTACCACAACCGCGGCTCAGGCACCGGCGTGGGGGGCGGGCCGGGCCGGACCACCGCCGCCAGCCCAGACCCAGCCCCAGCCCCGCTGCTCCGCACCGCCCGGACCCCGCCAAGCCGCCACCCCGCCCCGGCTCCCTGGGCCCCGCAGGCCGGCAGCAGCGCCCCAGCGACAGCACCGACGGCGCAGACCGCACACAGCGGGAGGACAGCACCGAGAGGCGGCGGGGAGTCACCCACCGGCCGAGACCCACAACCACCGGCTCCAGCGATGGCTCCGCGGCGACGAAACCGATCCCGCCCCGGCCACCTCAGCACCGGAACACGCCGCGGCGGCTTCCGCCTCCAGCCCGTCCCCGCCTCCCTGCGGGAGAACAGCCAATCGGCTACGGAGGCTCAAAGATAGACGTGATCAGCAGCTAATTGCCACCAAGCAGCCCCCTCGGCGCCAGGGTTATCCTGACACATGGCACAAAATCCCCAATCCCAAGTAAGGCCTGGGGACCCGCCCAATAACAAGGAAGCAGCCAATCAGGCAAGGGCTCCTGAGGCGCGCGTGGGGGTGTGGCGGGAGGGCTGGGCCGTGGCGGCTGCTCGGAGGAGCCGCGCCCGCAGTCACAGCCCGGGCGGTCCCGGGGCAGGGGGTGGCGGGGATGCGGAGGGACCTTCGGGGACCATCCAGCCCCCTGCCGTGAGCAGGATCATCCCTCACCTGACCAGGTTGTTCAAAGCCCCGACCAGCCCGACACCCGCCCCCTTTCGCCTTACGGCCGCTGCCCCTCCTCCTGCTGCAGCTTCCAAGCCCCCTTTACATACTGAGAGGCTGCTGTGAGGACGCCCTGGGGCCTTCTCGGGGCTGAACAACCCCAACTCTCTCGGCCTCTCTCCACAGCAGCGGTGCTCCAGCCCCCGACTGACCGTTTCTCCAGCCCCTGGCCGTTTCCATGGACCACCTCTCCCACTGCCTCACCGTGAGGGGTGTCACCGCCAGGCTCCCCTAGGACAGCCTCGGAAGGAGGCAGGACAGGGGCTTAGTTTCTCTCACAGGGTTATTTGGGTTCCCCAGGCTGTGGCTTTCTCTTTTTGCTCCTTCCTGTTTGTGCAGATGAGCCTTTTATGGGTTGATTGGACTTGTGTGGTGGCTGTGGGATTAGCCAGGTCAGGGGGTTGTCGGGGTTCCCCCGCCTGCCGTTGCTCCTCTGAGCCCCTTTCTGTGCGTGGAGACGGGATGCGCTTTTTCCCACACAGCCCGACATTTAGGATGGGCTTCTCCTGTGACACTCTGGTCCTAGACACTAAGTTATCCAACATTTCTCTCTGATTTTTATTTAGAGAGAGACTCTCAAATCCAGTTAGAGGAGCAGATCTTTACTTCACCTCACATCCCACATCTTGTAGCCTTTCCTCTTGTCTTCGTGCACAGTTATATCAAGGTTAAAAATAGGGTAGCGTGCCACAGCAGACAGCCCCTGGTGCCGGTGTCTGATTAACCTTCTCACCCTCTCTGATTTGGCTCCTGAAATAGCCGCGATTTGCTGGATTATCTTGCACCTCCTTTCCATTCTAAGAAGACTGTATCATTGAAACTTCCAGGTTTGTAAATCCAGGCAGATTAACATTTATAATTGGCTTGTGGAAAGTTAGATCCTTCACCCAGCTGACACTGATGTCGAACGTGGGCAGGAGCGGACGGGCAGTGCTGTGCGAGCAGCAGGAGGAAGAGGATCGTTCCCGCAGCACTGTTCTTCCGAGCGCGCGCACGCATGGGGAACAACAGCAGCTCCACAGTGGATGATCTGCAGGCTGTTGAGATCCACCACTGGTACAAAAAGTTCATGACAGAGTGTCCTTCTGGACAGCTAACGGAGTATGAATTCAAACAGTTCTTTGGGCTTCGAGGGCTGGATCCAGAGGCCAATGAGTACATTGAGCAGATGTTCCGCACGTTTGATATGAACAAGGTGAGTTCTCCGGCGAGGAAGTTGACTGCCTCTAGTGCTTAAAAGCAACCAGCTCCTGCACTTTGAGAGTCCTTGGTTTTCTCTTACACGCATCGGTGTGGAAAGCTGCTGAGGGACACTAATGTAAAGTAGCAAAATGCAAGGAGCAAATTAATGTGCATAGATAGTGACATAGATAATAACCAGAGGTAATGACACCTTATTATCTAACTACCTTGTGCAATTTCATCTTTGAATTTTGATCATTCCTTATTGTGTCTTAATTCACTTGGCCTTGTTTGACTAGGAAAATACTAAAGAAAGGAGATTTTATTATATTATTATTGTTATTCTATATTATCATTATTATTCAAAGATATACCTGTATTAGATAGTGGAGACTACAGGAATCAAACACAATAGAAATCATTATAACATTCACAGAGGAAGTGATTTCCAGGTATTCCACAGCTGAAATTAGAACCGCACGGGCAGTGTCTGTGGCTCTCCTCAGCGCTGGGAGGCACAGCGTGTGGCAGGAGCTGGGAGGCAGGCAGTGTTCCTCACTGACAGGCGACCGCTGGCTGTCCCTAAGGTAGGAAACGGTAGCCCCCACAGTTCCTTTACGCACGCAATCCCCTCGCTTTTGCCTGTTTTTTATCCATGTATACTTAAGCCTGTGCTTGCAGGCCTGTAATCTCAACAACAGAGAAATCTGGTTTTCCGGCAGCCTGGGAAAATTCAGCTGTGCTCTCTGCTCCGGGGTCCTGAAACGGCTGGAGCGAACATCTGCAAGCCCAGGAGGAACTGGTCACAGAGAGAGGTGAATAGGGTGGGAAAGCACAGGGTCAGGTCTGAAGCAGGAAAGCCTGGGGACTGAGCGAAGAACATCGGTTTGGATAACACGTGAGAAGGCATAAGGAGCTAGGGAATGCTGCGGAATATAGCAAAATTCTTAAAGGTAACAGAGGAGCAGTCAGGCTCCATTGTGGCAGCTGAGGTCTCATGGTGGATGTGATGGCTGGAAATGACTGCGAATCTCTAGGAATGTCCTTTGTCATCCTAAACTTTTCTGTGCCCAAGATGATGATAGTAACGAGAAGCAGTTTATAAACTAAACCAACACATGTACGGTTCTTGCACGAGACTTTCCCTTTACCTCTGTCATTTCTCAGGATGTTTAAGGACTCTAACATTTGTTCAAGGATGCTACGCATTCCAAAGTTCTCCTGTGAGCCGCATGTTATGCAGTAAAGAATGTTTTAAGAAAACTCAAATTCGAATTGGGTCATACATAATAAAAAGCTATCTTCTAAATAAAGTGATAGTGATCTCAAGGGGAACGAAGTAAGTGTGGCGACTAGTGGAGATGGATTTACATCGGTAATCTCAGCCTGTTAATCGTTATCCACTTCATCTAAGCTGCTTTTGTGAACAAGGACAAGGAATAAGAGCACCCAGAGGAAGAGTCACCCTGTGGTAAGAGAGACATTGATGATGGATGGAATCCTCTGCCCTCTGGATCTTCAGATTCTGAGAACTTTGATGAGGACACAGAGGATAACTTTTCAATAGAGTTATTTCAAAAATTGCAATCGTGCCCTCCTTCCCACCTTTACAGCTCGTTATCTTTGTTTTCTGCAACTTTGCTCAATGAAGTTATGAAAAATTCATGTAAGGGGAGCAGTACAATGATCCTGAATGAATATTTTAAAATGTTTTGATCCTCGCTGTAAAACAGCAGCGCTCTGCTAGTCCACCGACATTTGCCTTTTCCATATGTTTATGTACATCCATTCCAGAATGGTGTCTGACTATGTTTAAATACCTCAGTAAAAGCAATTTCTTTTTTTTTTTCTCTGTAATTTGTTGAAGTTATTCAGAATCTTTGACAGCGATATGCACTTTATTTTTTGTTACTTTTTAACCACTTCAAATTTTAGTCGGTGTTAAATCCAGGGATCATGAACCTTTACAGTCTGGCATCTTTCTTGCAGAGGAAACAAGAGCTTTTTGGATTTCTTTGTAGATTCTAGAAATTGAATGTTTACAGGAAAATTTTTCCAGCTGTCAAATCATGTCCTTTGTATTTTTAAAAATATCTTCAGTTACTTTTTTTTTTTTTTTCAGAAAATGGAGAAGATATCTGTGGCTTGCTGAAATATCAGTAGTTTTCCACAAAGACAAAGCAGACTAGCACAGGCAGCCTAAGGCAGAATTACCTTCTCTCGCAGGCAGGGCTCTGGTCAATTTTCTCTCCCGGCGGGCTGTAGGCAGTCAGGTCTGGTGGACAGAGGGACGTCCGTGTACAGTGGCCGCGAGGACTGACAGGCTCCATCTCTGCAGGTGGCGAGCGCAGGGTAGCCTAGACATGTAACAGGTCATAACTTGAGGAATTCGGGTATTTAGGGGATCTTAGCGGTGGCCAGAGAAGTAGCACGCGCCCGCATGCATGTGTCTGTGTGCACTAAAGCTTTTTCCTGAGTCCAAGTCTCTGTGCTATTTGTTTTTCTTTCTCTTTTAGCTGTGTCTAAAGAGCAACAGTGTGAAACACCGCCAGAGCCACAACTCCCTCGGTTTGTTCCTGTCACAGTTTGGTTTTTGTTTTCCCGCAGGATGGGTATATTGACTTCATGGAATATGTGGCTGCTCTCAGCCTCGTTCTCCGCGGGAAGATGGAGCAGAAATTGCGGTGGTATTTCAAGCTCTATGATGTAGATGGCAATGGCTGCATTGATCGACACGAATTGCTCAACATCATCAAAGTGAGTCTCCAGGGATCTGAGTTCTTTCCTCTCTCCTTAAAGACAAATTCCTTAAAGACAAATTCCAAAGTAAAGGCTTTTGCTGATCCCCACATGGGTGATCATGGATGAGACCTTCTTCAGCAGCATTCTTTCTTTTAGCAGAATTCCCCACAGTCTCACAGTCCAGTAAGCAGACGTGACAGACTCTTCTTCACCACCACAGCACGTGCTGCAGCATAGCTAACTCCGTAAAATTGTTTCTGACTTGCAGATAGCGCGAAGAAGAATGACTGTCCGTGGAAAAGACTGTATGCAAATATCTGTGGTGGAAGGTGTTGGAATTACAGGCATAAGCGTGACGTTCTGAATACATCAGAATGAATTATGCTGGGAGATCAGATTGTTCTGAAGAACTGGGAAACCAGAGAGATGCAGGAAAGAGTCAATGACCCCAAATAATTTACATTTCTGAATAAGAAAGGTCAGAAAATGGATTTGATAAAGATATGAAGCCTGAGCTGTCCACAAATAAACCCACTAATAAGGCACTGGTAGCGCGTTCTCATCTGGATGTGAATTTTAGCGCTGGGCATTGAAGAGACCAAACCAAATGAATAACTGTGATCATATACAGCCTCCTGGTAATAAATTTTAATAGAAATACTAAGACATCACAGTGAAGCAACAGGTACTAATTGTTTAACACAGAGCTCTTGAGAAACAAGAGCCTGGTGATTCCTGCTGTGTGTTCCCAGGATGCTGGTCCATTTGGACGGGGAAGGTGCCAGGCATGACCGTCTTGTTCTAGACCTGCACTGGCAGGCTGCAGGGGAATCAGTCTGTCGTTTTGGGAGCCACTAAGCAGCTTCCGTCTTGCTCTTTTCTTTTAGGCTATTCGAGCTATTAACGGTGGTGACCATGAAACCAGTGCAGAAGAGTTCACCAACCGAGTCTTCAACAAGATTGACGTGAATGGAGATGGTAAGATTCCCGTCTTTGTCATCCAGCTTAGATGGTCTCTGCCACAGAGAGACATCCATGTCTTCCTTTCTTGACTGAACTTTATGCCTCTTCATTTTATATTTACTTGTTACATGGATTCTCATCTGGTAACACATCCTCCGTTGATTTTGTGAAGGCATTTTCCTCCTTGCATCATACATAATCAGTACGACAGGAGTTGTTCCCCGCACTGTCTCAGCTGTGTTCTGTGGGGTTGTGGAGTGGGGTGGGGGGTTTTGCCTTTACGTGTGTTACTGCATAGCTTATGTCAGAGTTAGGAGTGGGAAATATTAACAGATGGCCCCAGCTGCTCCTAAATATTTCAGCAGCAGGGAAGGGAAAAAGCTGGAATTTAGTGTTGGGTCTGCTACGGGCAGTACAGCAGCACGTGAAGTGCTGTGGACCGGTCAGGCAGAAGCAGGTCAGCACCACTGCGGTTGCTGTATGTCGCTGAGAGATGTTTATCTCCTTGCTGCTTCACGTGCTCGTTACCTTCTGACATCCTCTTTTGTTATTCCAGAAGAACTCTGCTGAGCTGCTTCCCTGCACAAGGGCTTTTTGGCTTAGGACAGAAAATCTATTTCTGCCTGTCATAGCTGCCTTCTGTCACTTCTTTTAAACATGAAAACCAGCTAGTATGGGGCAGGTCAGGACGGGGACAGGTCAGGGCAGAAAGGAAGCGGCTCACCCAGCCTTGCTTATAGGAAGCTGTGATCCCACTCCTTGGCTACGTGCTTCCTCTGCTCTTTCTTACGTACCCTTTCCCTTGTGTGGGGGAACAAGGGAGGCTGGAGTTGCCTGGATATTGGGGAAGTCTCATATAAGCTTGAAAAGACTTTCTGAGGCCTCTTGGTGCTTCAGAACAGTGCCTGTAGAGTGAGTGGTCTCTCCCTGATTACTGTACTCCTTTTCCTGTTCACACGTGGACTGGCATGATTCTGATGCCTCCTGTCTGTGTCTGGCACAGGTGAACTTTCTCTGGATGAATTTGTGGAGGGAGCAAGGAAAGACGAGGAGTTCATGGAGGTTATGATGAAGAGCTTGGACCTGTCACACATTGTGGCCATGATCAACAACCGCCGGCATAGCGTGTAAATCAGGCCGGGAGAAAATGCTGTGCCAAGAGACAGAAGGGTGTACACACGCCAGAAAGGAGAGACAGCATTTTTCAAAACAAACAAAATTTCCAGAAACATGCATATGGAAGTAGGAGCAGAAAGACACTGCTATATTTGTTTATCTGAGTGGACGTTTCTGTACAAATATTGAAGCTCAGACACATACATGCAGGGCAGGTTCAGAAAAACTGCATCTGGGTGGCAGTATTTGACTTGACTTCCTAAAATGTAAAGGCCAAGTTTCACAGCACAGATTTCCTCCTTATTCTGTGTCCCAGGCTGTTGTTTTGCAATGGACTAAAAGCAGCGGCAGGTTTGTGAAGAGCGCTAGCAGCACTGGATGGTGGACCGTGGAGAATTTCTGACGTGTACAGAAGAAGAGCTTCAAACTGTTATCAATGTAGAGAACTATCAAAAGAATGTAACTTCCCCTGATCTCATCATGGTACGAGATCATAAACACCAGCACGTTTGTCCATACCAGATGTGCTTGGATTTCGTAGTCTCTGCAGAAGCAGTTTTATTCATAAGATCTCCAGAGCTGAAAGAAAAATCAGTCTTTAAGGCTGCACTGTCAGTAATGCTGCTGTTGGCAGCTTTCTGTTATCAAAGAACTCGTTCCCAAACAAACCAACAGCTTTGGAGCAGCTTCTGTAACCAGAGAAAATATGCTACTCAGTTTCCCAAGGCAGAAGAGTTATCTGAGACATCAAATCTTTTTTACACTCATTGTCCTACTGCTCTCCTCTCATACAACTGGACAAATGAAGTGTGTGGAGGTGATCCTAATATTGTTGCTTCACACATCCTTTATTGGCCTTTCTTTTTATTCTTGGGGAGGAAACCTAAGAAGCAAAAGAAAGAACTTGGCAAGGTGACCTGTGAATTCTGCTGCTCATGGGAACACGGGAGTGAAGCGGGTACTCCAGATCAGCGCTGCCACAGGTGACCCTGCGTCTGTCCACGAGGGGAAGAGCAAGCTGTGTCTTGTTCACTAACACGAGGTAAGGTCCCGATCAGAAGCTCCTTTGAATCTGGAGAGAGAAGCAGAAGGTAAGAAGAAAGCAGGAAAAGTTCAGCAGAGTGCCTATGCCATCGCTGGGCATGTTTTTCCTGTCCAGGAGGAAGAACCTGCAGACCTGTAACAGCAAGACTTTAGAGGGGACTTACTCTTGCTTATATTGAAGCTTCTGTGGTGTGTGTACGTACACCGAACAAAGTGTCTAGGCTTTCCTCTAAGTCAAGGGAGATTTAGTCAATATTGTCACTGCAGCTTGGGAGAGTGAGGGATCGTGTTTGGAGCCATCACCAACACTTTGCCGGGGGGCTCATACTCCAGGTCCCACCGGCATGTACACATCTGCAGTCTGAGAGCATCTGAGAGAGCCACAGCCTGGGTGTCGGGAACGTCGCTCGCTGCTCTGAGGATTAGGATGAGCTGTGCTGTTGGACTCTGTTTAACCTGTCCTGTACCTGTTTCAAGTCCTCAGTCTTCTGCAGTTTCGTGGGTCAGTTACATGTAAAACTGCATTTTTATTATCACCTGACATACAGAAAAAATCCTTCTTTTTAGTTCTTAGAAACGTGAAGAATCTTTGTAAGTGCAGATGATGTGTTAAGGAAATCACCAAGAAGCTGTAGCTGCCAGCAGTGTTGCAGCAAGCTTGTATTCACACTGTACACAATCTTCATGAATGTACGTAAAGGAGAAGGGCACATACACAGTACATTCTCAATAATAACCCTGAATATTCGTAAATTCAGTTTATTTTTTTTTAATAGCTGTTATAGAAAACTGGTTCTTCCTGAGCTGTCACCGCTGATGATGCTGGAACATTTCCCAGCTGAGATGCAGTCATGACATTTGTAATAGACAAAAAACCCGCATCATGCTGTCAGTACACCAGGCTGCAGACATCTGTTTTGTTGATGTTTCTGCTCTTTGGTTACTGAATGATTTCACTGGGTTTTGGCTCTGCACCCAGCATGTTCTTTGAGAGACCAGTCCAGCAATATATGTGCCTTTGTCAGAAGCTATGGGAAGGGAGACTGGGGAGGGGGAGAGGAAATCTCTGTAAAAAGCAGATAATTGTATTCTGAACTACGTGGCTTTCTTCGTACAGTTGAGATTAAAAAAAATGTACAATAAACATGTCTTTGAACTGTTCCCTTTGATGTAAGAACAGAAAAATTAGGAGAAGGAGGATAGAATCGAGAGCTATGGTTTGGATTCAGCACATCAGGGTTTTCGAATATCTCCAAGGACAGGAACTCTGCAACTTCTCCGGGCTAGGGTGAGGGCTCTGAGTTTGGGGTTTAGGATTACACAAAATGGTCAGGATGTTAAATCATCTGGGATTGGGTCAAGGGCTAGGGCTCAGGCTGGGCTTGGAATTAGGGGTTTGGGTTTGGACTGGAGGTCGGGTTTGGGATTTGGGTTAATGTTGGTAGTTTAAGGGTTAGGAAGTAAAGTTTAGGGGTTGTGGGGGAGGGGGTCAGATTTAGGGTTAGGATTTAGAGAGGATTAGATTCTGAAGTTTAGGGTACAGTTAAGGGCTAGGGGCCATTGTTCAGCATCATGGGTTGGGGCTTCATGTATCTGGAGGCAAAGGGCTCTGGAAGCTGTTTGCAGGAGCTCTCCCAGCGCCCGCTGGGACCGCAGAGTCACACCGCGGAGCTGTGGTGCTGGAGCGGTCCCTGGACATCCCATCCCAGGAGGTTCGGTGCTGGGTGTGGCGGTGCAGCCCTGGGATGGCGCCACGTCTGCAGGGTCTGGCACACAGGAGGGGCAGACACCCATGTGGGAAAGGTGAGGGATGAGGGTCCCGCGCTGTGGCTGCGGGTGTGTGGAGCGAGGTGTCATCGTGCCTGTGTCCCTTTCCTGAGGCCACCGTGTGGGCGATGGGGGAAGGACCCAGCGTGGAGCTGTTGCATCCTCAAGGATCGTTGAAAACCCTGCCTAACACCCACCCACAGGACGTGGTGAAAATGTGCTTAAAAAATGCCTTCAAATCAAAATCTCAACCTTCAGCTCAGATTTCTCCTCCCTAATCTGAGCACTGGACAGATTCCCCAGCACCCGAAGCGTACAATAGACCGGGTTGGATGGGGAGCTGAGGCTGTCTGCGGGTGAGGAACCCCATCGCGCTGGGCGAGGAAGGATTCCTGTTGGTAGTCCTCAGCCGAGCAGATCACCAACATATAACCCAGGGGCTGTACGTGTGACCAAAAGTGTGACAAACCCACATATTTGTGTGTACGGCACCAGATTACCTACGAAGCCATCTGTTTTAAGAGCTGTAAGACACCAAGATAGTCCCTAGGCGGACGGCAGCCAAGTGACTGGATCTCCAGAAGAGGACAGGCGCAAGAGAGAGGAAAAGAGAGAAGAGTCTGAGCAGTAAAACAGTCTGAACCAGTGAGTTCTGGGTGCTCGGGCGTGTCTCCCTCTTGTGCACCTGGTCTGTCCCTGCCCTCCTCCTCGTCCCCTGCCCCTCCCCATTCCAGCCCTTCTCGCTGCCTCTCCCTGCCTCCGTCTCTCTGTTGCATTGCTCCTCATCCCTGCACCTCTCTCTTTGCCTTTCCATCCCTCTGCCTGGTTCCCTCACCCTCTGTCCAACTCCCCAACCACATCTTTCCCTCTCTGGCATTTCTTCTGCTTCTGTGTCCCTCTGTTCCTCTCTGCACACCGCTCCCTGTCCCTCTGTCTCTCTCCCTCCGTCCCTCCTTGTCCCTCTGTCCCTGTGCCCTGCTCCCTCCCCCGTCATCCTTCTAGTCCTTCTTCCTCTTCTTTAACCCCTCTCTTTGTTCCTCTGTCCTTTCTCCATCTCTGTCCTGCTCCCTGTCCCGGTCCTCTTCTCTCAGTCCCCAGGTCCTGGTACCCCTCTGTCCCTCTGTGCTGATCCCCGTCCCTGTCTTCTTTCTCCAATTCTCTCTTGTCCTGTGTGTCCCTTCCTTTGTCTCTCTGTGCCGGTGTCCTGTTCCCTGACCCTTTTTTCTGTCCCTCTGTCCTTCCTGTCCCTAGACAGCACCCGAGAAGGTGCCGCTGGCTTGGAGTTGAATTGCAAAGTCATGCCGGGCAGCCTGGGGAGGTGTTTCCTGCCCGGCTGGTGCAGGTGCCGTGGCGGGCTCTCTTCGGGAGCGGCTGAGGGTTTGAGACCGGGCGGGAGGGAAGAGCGGCGTGGCCGGCGGTTGTTCCCAGGCCCAATGGCCGGTTTGTTGTCTCAGTTTTCCAGGTGCCATGGGTGACGCTCCCCACACCATCGGACTTTGGAACCGGGTCAGAGCAGGCGAGCAGAATGCCGGGGTGCTTCTGAGGAGGGCGTTTTTGTGGAAGAGGTCTGTTGGCTGGTGTGACGGTGACTTACAGTAGTCTCTTTTTGCAGATAACGAGGAACCTGCCCGGGGGAGGTGGCCCCCCCCCCCCGGGGTGCCAGGGTCTGTCCTGGGTGCAGCTGTCCCCCCGGGGTGCCGGGGTCTGTCCCGGGTGCAGCTGTCCCCCCGGGGTGCCAGGGTCTGTCCCGGGTGCAGCTGTCCCCCCGGGGTGCCGGGGTCTGTCCTGGGTGCAGCTGTCCCCCCGGGGTGCCAGGGTCTGTCCCGGGTGCAGCTGTCCCCCCGGGGTGCCAGGGTCTGTCCCGGGTGCAGCTGTCCCCCCGGGGTGCCAGGGTCTGTCCTGGGTGCAGCTGTCCCCCCGGGGTGCCGGGGTCTGTCCCGGGTGCAGCTGTCCCCCCCCCCGGGGCGGGGGGCCGGGGTCTGTCCCGGGTGCAGCTGTCCCCCCCCCGGGGTGGGGTGCCGGGGTCTGTCCCGGGTGCAGCTGTCCCCCCCCCCGGGGTGGGGTGCCGGGGTCTGTCCCGGGTGCAGCTGTCCCCCCAGGGGGCCGGGGCCTGTCCCGGGTGCAGCTGTCCCCCCCCCCGGGGTGGGGTGCCGGGGTCTGTCCCGGGTGCAGCTGTCTCCCCGGGGTGCCAGGGTCTGTCCCGGGTGCAGCTGTCCCCCCGGGGTGCCGGGGTCTGTCCCGGGTGCAGCTGTCCCCTCCCCCTGGGGTGCCAGAGTCTGTCCCGGGTGCAGCTGTCCCCCCGGGGTGCCAGGGTCTGTCCTGGGTGCAGCTGTCCCCCCTCCCGGGGTGCCAGGGTCTGTCCCGGGTGCAGCTGTCCCTCCCCCCGGGGTGCCAGGGTCTGTCCCGGGTGCAGCTGTCCCCCCCCCCGGGGTGCCAGGTCCTGTCCCGGGTGCAGCTGTCCCCCCGGGGTGCCAGGGTCTGTCCCGGGTGCAGCTGTCCCCTCCCCTGGGGTGCCAGGGTCTGTCCCGGGTGCAGCTGTCCCCCCGGGGTGCCAGGGTCTGTCCCGGGTGCAGCTGTCCCCTCCCCTGGGGTGCCGGGGTCTGTCCCGGGTGCAGCTGTCCCCCCGGGGTGCCGGGGTCTGTCCCGGGTGCAGCTGGACGAAACTGGGAGGAGTGGCTGACACGCCAGAAGGCTGTGCTTCCATCCAGCGAGACCTAGACAGGCTGGAGATTTGGGCAGGGAAAAATTTAATGCAATTTAACAAGAGCAAGTGTAGAGTCTTGCATCTAGGCACTGACCTGTTGGAGAGGAGTGTAGGGGAGAGGGACCTGGGGGTCCTGGATGACCATGAGCAGCACTGTGCCCTCGTGGCCAAGAAGGCCAATGTCATCCTGGGGTGTATCAGAAGGGGGGTGGTCAGTAGGTCAAGAGAGGTTCTCCTCCCCCTCTACTCTGCCCTGGTGAGACCGCATCTGGAATATTGTGTCCAGTTCTGGGCCCCTCAGTTCAAGAGGGACAGGGAACTGCTGGAGAGAGTCCAGCGTAGAGCCACGAGGATGAT
>WKFP01001321.1:4667-14718 GCA_011057875.1 Pterocles orientalis
TTCCCTAACTTATCAGGATTAAGAGTAATTGGCAAAGGTGGTGGGGCCTTAGGACAGAAAGCATTAAATCGGGGACAGCCATTAATTCCCCAGCGATCATTAACTCTTCTGACTGCATCAGAAGTGTGAGCAGTCCAATTTTTTTTTTCTGGTTTCAGAAATTTCTTAAGGAGGCCATTGGACCGTTCTACAATACCATTAGCCTGGGGATAATAGGGAGTGTGAAAAGTCCAGAGAATACCTTCCTCTCTGGCCCATTCTTGTACAGCTCCTGAAGTGAAATGAGAGCCATTATCTGACTGGATGGAAGTGGGTTTTGGAAAAATGCTAAACCACTTCTTTAAAGCCTTTATAGTGTTCTCCCCTGTTGCCCGAGGAAAGGATTCAGCTTGTAATAAACCAGAGACTACTTCCATACCCACTAGTACATATTGTTTTCCTTCAGATTTACGGAAAGGACCAATGGGCTAGGCCTCTGGTCATCAGGTGGGGAGGGGCGGTATCACCGTGTATCACATTGCATCTTTGTATATAGTATTATTTCCAATATTATTGTAGTTTAGTTATTAAATTGTCCTTATCTCAACCCACGAGTTCTCTTTGCCATTTACCTCTTTAATTCTCTCCCCTATCAATGGGTGGGGGCAGGCACTGTGTGAGCGGGTGTGTGTGGTTTGGTCCCCAGCCAAGGGCCAACCTGCCATAAATACCCATTCCACCTCAAATATCCTGGACGAATTTATGGCACACGAGAATTTTTCTGTCAATTTGGGAAACCTGCAGTTAACAGTGGAATGTGGAAACCCCAAGGGAAATACTAAATTCCTGTGCACGTCTACAAAGGTGTGCAGCAGCAAAGGCAATTACAAAGCCAGGTTGTTACGGTAACCTCACAGAGGCAGGAAATTATACTGGATGGAACAGAACTATGAATTAGGGAGGAAGATTGGGAGGTCAAGGGGTATCACTACAAACTCCACTTCCAGTACATGACAGAAAGGGTTGCTGTGGGAAATCTTTTGAGAGGAAAAATATTTCTGTTTATGGGAATCTTCTTAGAAGAAAAATACTTATGTTTGTGAGACTTTCTTAGAAGAAAACACTTATGTTTGTGAGAACATTATTAGAATAAAAATACTTATGTTTGTAAGAATCTCCTTAGGAGAAAAATACTTGTGTTTGTCAGAACATTTTTAGAAGAAGGTCCTCATGTAGTTGATGTCTACTACAGGAGAAAATAATACCTGCAAGGGATGAGAAAGAAAGCAATTGTTCAGGATGTGAGTGAGATAAGGAGAAATTGAAAGTAAACAATCTACAGGATTAGGCAATGTTAAGGGTCCCGTTCCCAGGACCAAAGTTAGCCAAACGTAACTCTGTCTTTAAGATTTTAAAATCATTGTATCCAATCAGTAATTGCCAAATCTGCATGAATTCTGTATGAAAGTGTGTAATTGAGGCATAATAAACGACTACAGCATGATCATATTGGTCTGCGTAGTCCTTACCAGCTGCAACTGGCGCCTAATGTGGCCGAAACAAATTCTTATTGAATTTGGAGCCGCTGCAACAAAAAGAAGAAGGATAAGAAAAAAGAATAAGAAAAAAAAGAAGAAGAAAAAGAAAATCGGCTGCGGGAGGAGGAGGAGAGAAACGCTGAGGGTGGCGGCCGCCGGAATAGATAAGCAGCCGAAAAACACTCCGGGTCATAGAGACAATGGGCAGTAATTTAAGCCACGAAGAACAGTCAATAGTCAAGCTTCTTCAGCATTTCCTCTCTGAGAGAGGCATTAAATATGACCCAGAGATTTTAAAGAAATCACTTTTATGGGCAAAAGAAACGGGCGTAGTGACAGAAGCCCAGGATATATATTACCCTGAAGTGTGGGAAAGGCTTGAACATAATATATGGAAAGAGATCTCCTCCGGAAAAAAAAAAAAAAAATGTTGCCTTTTGCGACACTTTGGAAACTTTTAAAAGAAACGATGTCAGCCATGAGAGCTGAACGAACTATGACGGCTCAAGCTTGTGCCGCTTTTCCTAAGCTTCCCGGGCCTGAGCAAGAAATAGTTCGAAGCAAACAGGGGAAGAACACTGGAGGATTTGGAATGAAAGAGCTGATTGGCGTTATCGGACTTACGAGATCGTTTAGCAAAATTAGCACCATCACAGGCAAAGGGCACTGATGTGGTGGATGTTACTAAAATCCCGTTACCACCCGATAATTCCCCACTGAGCGTGAACACCAATGCAGGTAATCCGGAAGAGAATCCGGCAACAATAAGATGGAAAGGGCTGATTAAGGACGCTTTATTAGATGGCGTTTTCTTGCCGATAGATGTCCCTCAAGCTTTTCCTGTGATAGCCGGACCGCAAGGTCAGAAAGCATGGCAACCTATAGACTGGAAAGCAGTGAAAGAGTTAAAGGCTGCAATTGCACAGTGTGGTCTCTACTTCCAGCTACACTCAGCACATGATCAGTGCCTTGTTTGCGAGTATGATCTTCACACCTAACGATTGTTCCCTAACGATTGTTCCCGGACAGTGCTTTTGGGTGCCTGGCGGATAGAGCTGCAGACGATCATCTACAGCGCGGGCGGACAGACCTGTTACACGGAGTGACGAAGTGTTAGTGGGTCGCGGTCGTTTTGTGTCAGATCAAGCACAAGTGCACCTTGCTACTGATATTTTGACCCAAGCACAGCAGCTTGCTTTAGCGGCGTTGAAATCAGTTCCGGAAGCAGGCAAACCGACTCCTTCCTATGCCGCTGTGAGACAGCAACAAAGTGAGCCGTGCAGGAATTTTATCGATCGCTTTACGGAAGCAGTGGAAAGGAATATTGATGTAGCACCTGATGCGCGGGAATCGGTGTTACTGTCGTTAGCTATAGAAAATGCCATTTCGCCATGTAAGCGTATTTTGCGGGCATCACCAAAATCCGCGGGGCTACAGGAAATGTTGGATGCTTGTTCTAAAGTGGGATCGGCAGAAAAACATGCAGGGTACGTGGCTAATGCTTTCGCAGCGGCGGTAAAACCTTTGATTCATCCGGGTAGGGGAGATCAAGGTACCCCCTCGGGGTTACATTGTTTTAATTGTGGGAAAATGGGTCACAAGCAAAATGAATGTAAACAGGCTAATTCGCAAAGGGGTCAAAGAATGATTTTAAATAACAATCCGGACCATCCGGAAAAATGTACAAAACGTGGTAAATTTGGTCATCAAAGTCCGGTATGCTATTCTCGCTTTAAGAAAGACGGGACCCCTTTGGGAAACTTCAGTCGGAGCACGAAGACACCCCGCGCTACGACAACAAACCAGGGAGCCTGGACCTCCTCTCCGCAGCCTCCCGAGGGAGTGCCGGAGTGAATGTGGAAACAGCAGTAGACTACAACGATCATTGACACTTCGGTGCATTGCATTCCCTCTAAACTCCAGGGTCCTTTGGGTCACAATCTCTGTGCCTTATCGTTAGGGCGTTCATCCACATCTCGAAAAGGGGTTTTTGTGTTACCTGGTGTAATTGATGCTGATTTTACAGGTACAATCGGAATCATGGTGCAGACGTGGTCTCCACCTACTCACACACCAAAAGGATCAAAAATAGCCCAGTTAATACCGTTTGAGGCAAAAGTACCTCAGGCACATCCCACACTTCGGGGAGATCAAGGGTGGGGATCTACAGGTATGCCACAAATTTATTTTGCATTGGATATTCTAAAGAATAAACCAGAGGTGCGGGTGACCCTAAAGGAGCCCGGAGGAGAAACCACATCGTTGTATGTGCTTATTGACACAGGGCAGACGTCACTACAATACCGAACGGGAAATGGCCGAAAAATTGGCCGCTTCCGACACCTACTGGTGGTGTGATGGGTATCGGAGGAATCCAAGTCCCTCAAGTCAGCGTGAGAGTAGTTGAAGTGCAGTTAGCAGATGGCAGCTTTGCAAATATCAGACCCTATGTATTACAGACTCCTCTTGCACTTTTGGGGCGAGATGCCTTAAGGCAATTAGGATTAAAACTGACTAATGAATCTTTTTAATAGCGGCCATGGAGGGACAGCCGACCTGTAAGCTAACCAAAGAAAAGCTGTCTCACATACAGGCTTTAGTTGCAGAACAAAAGGCGGCTGGCCACATTAGGCCATCCACTAGCCCTTGGAATACACTGATATTTACTATTCCATAAGAAATCAGGGAAACAGAGATTATTACAGGACCTCAGAGCAATTAATGCAGTTATGAAAAATATGGGTGCCTTACAACCAGGGCTACCAAGTCCAGTTATGATTCCTAGAGACTGGGAAATATTGATCATTGACTTGAAGGACTGTTTCTTTACCTTTACACTCAGATGGTTGTGAAAATTTTGCATTTTCAGTACCTTCTGTTAATAAGGAAAAACCTGCAGAAAGATATGAATGGGTAGTTTTGCCTCAAGGTATGAAGAACTCTCCCACCATTTGTCAACTATATGTCTCTTGGGCATTACAGCCATTACGGAACATTTTTAGCACTTTTCTCATTTACTGTTCCATGGATGACATTCTAATTGCTGGAGAGAAATTAAATTCTGACATTGTCATACCTATTTGCCAGCAAGAATTAGCCAAAGCAGGGCTTGTTGTGGCCCCAGAAAAAAATACAAAGACAATTGCCATGGAAATATTTGGGCTGGATAATAACGGGAACCACAGTTAGTCCTGAAAAAATCTGCCTAGAAAACAAAATAAAAACACTTGCTGAGGTACAGAAATTAATGGGTGATATACAGTGGGTTCGAAACATATGTGGGATTTCAAATGATGATCTTGCTGCTTTGATGCCATTGCTGAAAGGAAATCCTGACACAGGAGAAGGCGGATGCTGTGAAAACTGCAGGAAGAGGCCTTACAGCATGTAGTGAATAAAATCACCTCAGCTAAAGCATCACAATGGAATCCAGAATGCCCCGTACAAACCTATGTTTGCAATGGCCAACATCAGCCTTTTGCTATATTAGCACAGTGGGATTCCAGGCTTTCAGATCCGTTATGTATTTTGGAATGGGTATTTTTACCTTATCGTTTGCCCAAAACTATTGTAACCAGGCCTGAAGCTATAGCTCAAATTATGATTCGCGCAAGAAGACGTTGCTGTGAAATTGCAGGAGTTGATCCTGACCACATTTGTATTCCTATTCTTGCTGAAAATTTTAATTGGGTTTTACAAAACAATGGTTTGCTAGCACTAGCCTTTGGTTCCTTTACTGGAACAATTACTGCTAACAACCCAGCACATAAATTATTCAAAATATTAATGCAATATGGATTTGAACCTGTTCCAAAACTATCCAAAAAGCCAGTAAAAGGTGTAACTGTCTTTACAGACGCTAGTAAAACAAATCACAGAGCTGGTTATACATGGTATGCAAACAAAAGGTGGCATTCGCAACTTCTTTCTGGAACACCTGGCGATTCTCTCCAGACACTAGAGTTGTATGCAGTGCTTACCATATTTAAGAGATGGTCTGATAAGGCTGTTCATACTGTCTGTGATTCTTTATATGTTGTAGGAATAGTTCAGAGATTGGAACGAGCAGTACTGAAGGAAGTGAATAACTGCCGGCTACGACAGCTTCTATATGAGTTATGGCAATTATTAAATATGCGTAAACACAGCTATTTCATAATGCACATCCGCAGCCATTCAGGACTCCCGGGTATTCTAGTGGAAGGAACCAACAGAGTTGATCAACCAGTCACCGCTGCCTGGACTGGCCCAGCTCCTGATGCATTTCAACAAGCTCGAAATTCTCACATCTTTTTTCACCAGTCGGCAGAAGTATTAGCTCGTCAGTTTAATTTGTCTTTATCAGATGCTAAAGGCATTGTTCAAGCTTGTCCCGATTGCCAAGGACAAACTTTAGGCATAGGATAGTTAATCCTCGTGGTTTACACCCTTTACAAATCTGGCACATGGATGTAACTCATATACCCAGTTTTGGTTGTCTCAAATATTTACATGTCACGATCGATATCTTTTCATAGGCTGTGTGGGCAACCCCGCTGTCTGGAGAAACAGCTCGTCACGTTATTACTCACCTTCGGGGCTGCTTTGCTGCCCCAGGGGTTCCCATTGAGTTCAAAGCAGATAATGCCCCTGCTTACAAATCTAAAACGTTTCAACAGTTTTTAAATCTCTGGGGAGTGAAACATACCACTGGAATAGCTCACTCACCAACCAGACAAGCCAAACTTTCTTTTAGGAGAAAGTTTTTCACCCAAAGGGTGGTGGCACACTGGAACAGGTTGCCCAGGGAGGTTGTGGATGCCCCATCCCTGGAGGCATTCAAGGCCAGGATGGATGTGGCTCTGAGCAGCCTGGTCTAGTGGTTGGCGGCCCTGCATATGGCAGGGGTGTTGAAACTAGATGATCACTATGGTCCTTTTCAACCCAGGCCATTCTGTGATTCTATGATTCTATGAAGCAATTGTTGAGCGAACTCATCAAGTCATTAAACAGTTCTTAATAAAACAAAAGGGAGGAGAAGAGGGTATTTCTCCTGCTGCACAGACAGCTAAAGTAATCTATGTCATGAATCTCTTGCGACTGGTAGGAGAAGCCAGTGAACCACCTGCGGTAGTTCATAGCCAAGCTCTAAGCTCTGGCTACACAGACGCAGAGAAAGGAGTGTTAGTTCAGTGTAAAGATCCAGAAACAGGTGTCTGGAAAGGCCCTGCAGAATTCAAATCTAATGGTGGAGGGTATGCTTGTATCGTTACAGAAAAAGGGCTACAATGGATCCCAGCGTGTTGGATTAAGCCTTGGAAGAGACTTCACACCGATCAACAAGTGACAAGTGCAAGTGTGACCTTCTGCAGTGAACAGTTAATGAGCTAAAGCTGCTCACATACCATCAGAATGGGCATCGTTAAGAGCTGTGAGGCCTTTGTTAGTTTCTATACAATCGCTGTTACCATCTACTGTTGTTAAAGCTTTTAATTAGGCTTAATAGTTTAGGATGCTGGCTTGCTAAACAAACGAACCTAACATCTTTAGTGCTGAGTGGATTATTATTGATAGATGTAGATTCCATTAGACATGCTACAGTGCAAAATAGAGCTGCCGTTGAACTGCACCTGTAAGCCCAGCTGACACAGATGGAGCTGCGGTCAGGAGACACGGACAGATGGGTCCATGTGAACACAGTAGGATGGACAGAGAGATGATTATAGCCCTGAATTACTGACAAGAATCCGTAGAGGAGATCTGGCCAAGAATGAGACAGACCGACGTACCGTAGGACGGGTGTCAGAAAGAGAAGAAATGCTGGATGAGTTGTTAGCAGAAAGACAGCCAGGCAGCTGGCCGTGTGATGGGCAATATTGGCAAGATGTGCGTCCATTTTGGAAAATCATCTTAGGTGATTAAAAAAGTGGTTTAATTAAATCAAAACAAGAGTCTTTTCATTTTTAACGAGGATAAGCATTCTTCTCGCTTCATGAAAGCATCTTGTTCTTTAAAGAAGTGGCCGCCTTCTAAAAGCAAAGGGAAAGGTACTTAAGAGAGAAGGAGCAGAAACAAGCAAGCCAGGCTGTTTCTCATGGGAGCTCTTCCCTCTCTCCCCCTTGGCATCTCCTAAATGCTGGAAAAAGCCAGATGCTGCCAGAGGTACCTGGGCTCATGGCACTGATGCCGTATTGTTGGGGCTGGTGGTGACTGTGGACCTTGATGCTCCGGGCTGCTGCTGTCAGTGTGATCAGGCCGGAGAGCTCGTTGGTGAGAGAAGTGGGAACTGGAAAAGGCTTCTCCGTTTTCCCTCTTCACCCAGGACCTTTTTGTGCTCCTTCCCCACCCCTCCAAAAGGGGGATCTCCTCTGCCCTGGTGCTGCTCGTCCTGCTGCTGGCTTTGCCGGTCCCTGGTGTGTATTGAGGGGGGGTACCCCGCCTCTCTGCGGCCCCTTGTGCTTGTTTTGTTCTTGACCTTGCAGCTTCTGGCACTCGCATGCCTCCTCTGTGCAGCTCTGCAGGGCTCTGCCTGCCCCTGGAGCGGCCCCATGGCTCGCACCCTCGTGTCCAATGCTTCCTGGGAGTCTAGAGAGTATCCTGACTGTGTAGTACCTGCCAGCACCCTCCGAGACAGCCCGGCCAGGCTGACAGCCTTTCTCCTGGCAGGAGGAGGCCAGGCACCGCACAGGGGAGGTGCTCTCAGCTTGCTCTTACCAGCAAGAGGAGCAGGAGAGCTCCAGCCCTGAGCAGGCAGCTCTTGCCAGAGCAGAGGCTGACCATGAGTTACCTGCTCAGGTGCAGGATGGTGCACAAACAGCACAAAACTAGGGCCTGGAACAGCAACTTACACCTGAAAAGGTGAAAAGTCCTGTGGAAAAAGAGGAAGACGCTCTGAGGAACTGAAGGATTGGGGGAGGCGAAGGACAGGCGGGGGTGGTGTCACCCCCCCACACCCCCCGGCAGCTGGGGAGCCCTTTGGGTCCTCCCCGGGCGAGGAGGACAGCAGGAGGGCGCTGGGTCTCTTCTGCCTGGGGAAGGGGCGGCCGAGGGGGATGCGCTGGCGACCACCTCCAGCGGGGCAGCTCCCCTCTCCGGGGCGTTGTGCGTGACGCCGCTGTCACCCGCTGTGACGGCAGCACAGTCCCGGTGCTGTCCCCGCCAAAGGGGGGTCGCCGCCAGGACAGAGCCAGCCCCAGCCCAGCCCCGGGGCTCTCCCAAGGCCCTTCCCGGGCCCCGGCGCACCCTGCCGGGACAGCGGGGACCCGAGGGACACCGAGCGGCTGCCCGCGGACGGATGTTGGGGCACCGCAGGAGGGGAGCGCTCCGCAGCCGCGTCCCCGCTCGGGTCGGAGCCCTCTGCCCTCCCCTCTTCTGCCTGCCCCTGCCCTCGCCTCTGCCCTCACGGGGACGCGGAGAGACCCGCCGGGCGCCGGCCGCCGTCGCGAGCGAGAGCCGGGGCGTTGCCAGGGCAGCGGCGGGAGCTTCGGCCGCGCGGTATCGGGAACGAGCGGCCCGTCGCCGAGGGGAGCTGCCCGGGGCCGGCCCGGCGGGTCTCGGCGCCCAGGGCCGCGGCCACCCCCACAGCCGGGAGCAGCAGCCGGGGGAGCAGCAGCGGCCCGGGAGCGCCGGGCCAGAGCGGGTGGCCAGAGGTGAGCGCGGCCGGGGGCCGTCACGCTCCGGGAAGGGCTCGGCTGCGGTGGCCGCCCGGCAGAAAGCCCTCTGCGCTCGCCGGAACGGCTGCGGCAGCCCCGGCAGAGCTCCCGCAGAAACACGCGGCCGTCCGCAATCAAAAGGGGAGTTGGGAGGGTTTGGGGGGGGTGAGGATGTCATTTGGGGCTCCCCAGTATCACTGGGGGGGGGATGCGGCAGAGGAGCAGGTGAGTGGGGGATGGGGGTCACCCCCACAAAAAGGGGGTGGGGGTCACAGATCAAAAACGCTTGAACAGATCACCGAGGGGGGATTTAAAAATATTAACAGCTGGAAATATTAGGTGTGCGGTGTTGAAATAGAGGAAAATCTCTCATTTTTATGTGTACCGAAAAAATAATGTATATGAGAAAGGAAAATTTAATTTTTTTTTTGCTGCTGCTGCTGCTTCTTCTGCTGCTGCTTCTTCTTCTTTCTTCTTCTTTCTTCCTTCTTCTATATTAACAGCTGTAAATATGAGGTGTGCGGTGTTGAATTAGAGGAAAATCTCTCATTTTTTATATGTACCGAAAAAATAATGTACATGAGAAAGGATTTTAAAATAGAAACCTGTATTTTCTATCTTATTGATAATATGGGGGAATATAAAAAACAATGGGCTGCCACCCGATGACCAAGTTGCAGTACTGCACCTAGAATGCCGCGCATGCGCGGATTTAGCGTCTACCACGCATGCGCCCTCTTCAATTTTTCCCGCGCGACGCCATTTTGGCCGGTGCCGCGCCAGGGCAGGTGAGCGCGGCGGGTCGCGGGGGGGCCCCCCCCCCGGTCGGTAGCCCCCCGCGGGCGGGTCTGCCCTCCTCTCGCGGGGCCGCGGGGCCGGGGTCGCTGGGGGAAGGGCGCGGGA
>WKFP01001590.1:0-15162 GCA_011057875.1 Pterocles orientalis
GTATGGGTGACAGAGCACTGGAACAGGCTGCCCAGAGAGGTTGTGGCGTCTCCTTCTCTGGAGACATTCAAAGCCCGCCTGGATGCCTTCCTGTGCGATCTGATCTAGGTGTTCCTGCTCCGGCAGGTGGATTGGACTAGATGATCTTTCGAGGTCCATTCCAATCCCTAGCATTCTGTGATTCTGTGATTCTGTGATTGCTTTCATCTAGATGAGGAAACTGAGTTTTAGAAAAGTCTGAAAGAAGTATATCAACATTTGCATCATCATTGCCCTAGTAAAACCCACTGCTGACCTGACGAAAGCCTCTACAGAACTAGATACCAAGTTTTCCTCAGGCCTGTTACCTGGAGGAACTGGATTGAGTTGTCAGAAAAAAGCTGTGGTGGAACTTCATTTTAGTGACAGTTTTGAGATAGATCTGTCTGTATCTTCTGCCCTAGTAAGCTCACCCAAAAGACCAAACACTCTTTCAATCCAGATGAGGTGAGACTTACAGTTTGCTTTGTGAATAAAGAAAATTCTTAAGTGATTGAAGTCAGAACAAAACCAAAAGCAATTTCCACCTCACTGGTCCTTGCCCACTGCTCTGAACCCAGAGCAGCTGACTGCAGTCCGAGGGCGATGTTTTTTCCTTCATCTGTGAGGTCTGGCTGTGTGTTCATGGTTTCCTGTACAGTATTACACTTTATTTATGTGACCTGCAGGTTCCCAGAGCTGCGATGACTTTGATCTCTGTCCTGTGACTGCCGTGTTTTGGAGTGTGGTGCTTGCCCTGAGCAGGCTCGTTGAGAAAATGTAAGGTGTCTTCTCTTTGTAAAGGGTTCTGCTTAGCTCTACCTTCAGAAAGTAGCACAGCCCGCACTGAAAGAAAGCAGATTGTACACATTGTCTGTCTCAAGCGATAAAAAGGAAAACTGAAAACGCCAAGGGGCCAAACAGCTATTCTCTGGGAAACTTTTAGAGCAGAGCTGTAGTGCTTGTGACATCTTCTCCTAAGGACAGAGCTGGAGAAACAAACATCTTCAGACCTTCCTGCAGGCAAGCAGTCCTCCCGTGACCTGCCCTGCTCTCCCTAGTCCAAGAGGGACCAGGCTTTTCCTCTTGAGTTGTCCCTGAGGGAGATTCCGGAGGCCCTTTGACACTGGCAGTGGGCTGGTCTGCTTTTTCTCAGAGTTCTCTTCCCAGACCCTGTCCCAGCTCAAGGGCAGATCACAGCCATACAGCCACACTGCCTTGCAGGGAGAGCCCAAAAGAGGCTCACTTAGGCTGTTGCATTTAAGGAATTAAGTGGTTGGCTCGTTGTTAGATTACGTGCAACGGAAAAGGTCTGCATGAGACTCCTTGTACCCACAACCCCCTTTGTTCCTTTGTAAATGAGCAGTGGAAAAGCCACCTGTGATTCACATGTCAGTCGCATGATCCGTGTTCCATGCTCATATGCACCGATGCTCACTGTGTCACTCTGCTCCCTTGTGGGTTTTCAGAGGACAGTCTGGAACTAGAGGATTTCTTGGCCTGGCTCAGATATTTACCTCCTTTGGAGCCTGTACCAAACTACTGATAATGTGGTTAACAGGGTTGAGTACATCGGTCACACTAGGTCTGCTCACTATTAATTTCTCTGAACTCCTTCAGCAGAAATTCAGGATTATTATGATTTTTTAAGCTTACTTTTAACACAGAATTTACCCTCCTTGCTTGTGAGCTTTTATGAATTATCCAGTAGTAGACCACAGATCAGTACCAAATTGGCTATGTTGGTTGGTAGCAGAAGCTACTCCTTGTTTATTTTCAATGCCTTTGCACTTCTTACTTAATTCTTGTTTGGGGAGATGTTTTTTCTCCCTCTTCAGCTGCTGGTGCCTAATAATATCTCTGGAGCTTGTTCCAGACACATCGCAGAACTTTTTAAAGGGCACGCTGGAAAATTTCAGATCATCTTGTTAGTGACCCTCTGCTTCCTCCTAATTACTCAGTGCATTGTGTAGTCTACTCCTTTTCAGAACTGGGAGAGGGATATAGGAATAGAACAGTAATTAGGTGTGAGCCAGAGGGCATAAAAGATGACATTCTTCAAGACAGACACATTGCTCCTCTTACAGCTAAAGTTGTCATATTTCCATAGAAACACAGTCTTCTAACACACCTGAAGTTCAGAGCTTTCATAAGAAAAAAGATAACATAAAAACAAGAAATCAACACCCATGCGATGGTGCACAGGCAATGAGAGGTAAGAATGAAAGATGCCAAAGAGAGTTTAAACTTTATACTTATTAACTTCTGACTGACTAAACTTGAACCCTCTGGAAGGTAACCATTAGTGTCCTTTATCAGTGATACTCTACCACCTCTTCTGAAGGAATGAGCCTTCTGTAAAAGAAAATAAGGAGTGGATCTCAGAAGAGCCATGGAGTACCTGTTGCATACAGTACTCTTAGTCATTAGGTGTTAGTGGGGATCACTCCAAATGTGTTGTCATCACAGAGGGATTTATAAGAGATTTAGCAGAGAAAACATTTCATAGGGGAAGATCTAGAGTGAGTAACCAAAAGGAGAGGTTTTCACTTATTGGGTGAGAAAGTTAATTAACCAAACAAATGCAGAAAGTGACACCTAGATTAAAAAGAGAGAATTCCTGAAGAAAGTGAAACTGTTTCAGCTGAGAGGAAAAGACAGATCATTTCCCGAACAGAAAGAAATGGCCAAGCTTCAGAAAGAAGGACCTAGTCTATCTCAGCCCTACAAGTCTTCAGAAGGCCAGGCTGGCTGTACAAGCCAGAATGCACCATAAGAAACAGTCTGTCTTTAATGAGTAAACAGAGATTCTTCAGCAAACTATGTGTTAGGAAAAATGATGAGTTGGTTTGCTGGCGGGGAAGTGAGAACACTCCTGATTTAATCTAACCATAAGTAGCTTAAAAGTGCTTTTTCCTTAATTTCTTCACTTATGTCTCTGGAGCTGTTTTCTGTACTGAATGTTATGAATACTTTTATTTGCATTTTACTTTAACCTGGTTTGTGTTAAGAATGATCTCACAGTAAACTGGTTAGCAACACATGCTTCAAACAGCAGCACAGTGAAGGTATAAGCTGGGACAGTGGGACTCTACCTGCCTTCCTGCACATTGCACAGAGTATCCCAGGGGTACCAAGACACGTCCCAACAAAAGTAAGTTATCAGCTAGGGAAGTGGCATGAATGTTAAAAGAGTAAAAAGCATGGTCTGATAAGCAAGGGTATTCAGGAAAGCTTTCTGGTACTTAGAAAATAATTTGGGAGCATTCTTTTCTATAAGGATTTTCCACAGTGTCACTAAAATTTTAACTGACAAGACCCAGGGAAGGGGAATTTCATGTTGAGTATTTTGTCTTTGACTCATGTTCTTACAGGAATTCAGGTATTGCAGAGTATAGTCCTACCCCAAGGAGACAGGGAGTTGGTGCTGCACAGAGAGGAGGAGAAACTGGTAGAATTGACACAGTTCGCTGATAAGGTCAGAGGGCTGATGTGCTTTCAGGTCTTGGGTTTTCTTTGGAGCTTTATTTTTCTCAGTGTTGAAGTATTTAGAGAGATTGGATAAATGCTGCTTATACTTATAACTTTTCTAGTAATAAGCAAAGTTTGTAGTCTGTGATCAATAGTCAACTGATAGCTGCTGTTGCAGCAGGAGCTAGATTATGTTTGGACTAGTTCAACAGGTGTTTCACATGCAAACGTTTTGGGCAAAGAAGCATCTCAAGCATTGGCATAAGTACTCTCACATAGTTAAAAGGACTGATTCCTCATTAGTGGAGAGAAATCTCTGTTGGAAGGTGCAAGTGTAAAGAGAGATCTGAAACCTAATTGTGATTCAGCAAGCATTCATACTGGTTATAGTGGCATACAAATCTTTAGATTTAATCATCAGTTAGTAGTTCAAAGCCTGTTCCCTCTAAAACTTTGAAAATGGTAACAGCAGAGTAAGGACAGTCCTTTTTAAATCACTTTTAAAATGACATTTGTATGAGATGTATAAATTATTTTACAATGCAAAACTTCATTTGAAGAAATTGCACAGTTTTAAACATGTTTGATGTGACTGCACAATTTTCACACTGCTGTCTTACAGGACAATATTGCTAGAAATGAATGATTGAGGAGGGGAGCTTGTTTGACTGACTCTAATGTATATGAAAGTGAGTTGAACTTACTGACACCTCCCCCCCTGCCCCACTTTTGAGATGGAGTCAGTGCCTGCAAATAGGATGAGGGGCAACTGACCTCTTTTGTACTGAGGGTGTCCAAATAGATGACTCCCTTTTCTCAGAGGAATGCCCAAGGCCTGATGGCTAGTTGCTGGGGTTGCAGAGTTCTGGGCTCATTGCTAATTCATGTTCATAGTATGCAAAACAGACCAGTAATAAAAGAGAAACTGAGAGCATCCTGTCACCAGAATGTCACTGAATTGTTTATTTGACTGTATATATTAGCTTCAGAATAGCCAGCTTTGAATTCTTCTACATAAGGAGACATGGAATTTAATCTTATTTACAGAATTCTTTATCATAGATGGAAGGTGTCTTCTGACACACAGTGTGTGTCAGGGCAGGAATCTGCAGCATACAGCTTCTGTACAGGTTAAAACACTTTAGTTTTTGTTCAGGTTGTATAAAATTTAGGTTTTGGCTCCTTGAGAAAAAAAAAAAAAAGTTGATCTGTGTCATTTTGTACATGACTATGGTGAAAATATCGTTAAAGTCTGCTTACATGTTCTTCCCGATGTATATTTTTTTAGGTTGATTTAGAGATGCGACAGCCAGTTTGATTTTCTTAAGATTTTCACCAAAAGAATTTTCAGCTCTCATATTATTGATACCTATTTAGAGTCCTTGGTTTACCTAAAGCAGAGAATGTGGCTTCCTTGAGTCGAGATGAAGGTTTAGACCCCTCTCTTGGTCACCTAGTTTGTCCCTTCCTTTATTTCAGTATCACACGGTTCCTACTGTGTCACCAAGTTTTTAAAACACAGGTATAAATGCAAGCATCATAGACTAACATAACAGAACAAGATTCTGTTCCAATAAATACAATCTCTTTAAATCACTGTTTAAGGTTACATTTTCATTCAGTGAAAGGAAGTCTGCAATGTGGTATCTTCTTGTGACACTTAAAGGAGAACACTTCAAACTAGTCTTCAGAGCACTGGCATTGTTACAGGGCTAGCATGTATTAAAAAAAAAAAGGAAGAAAGAGTTCACTCATTTTGTAAAAAAAGTTAACAAAAAACCTCAAAAACCAACAGTATTTTTTTTCCTGTTACCTTTGTTGTCACTATGAGAAGGATAAGGAGAAGTAAACTTCTGGGTGAGAGAGAAGTGTTTCATGCTCAATTATGATCATTGGTTCTCCTAGATCTGATTTATTTGCATCATAGATATCAAATGCTTCAAATTCAAATGGCTGCAATTCATTGTTTTAAAAACATATTTCTAGTTGCTGGCTTTTTGTTTTTTCAGGTTTTCGCAAACCTGAGAACAACAACTTCGTGTTCCTTCAACACTATGGAAACATTGCACTTTGTCGTAGAGGTTGACTTGTTTTGTGTTCAAACAGGCAGCTTATTAGGGAGTGAAAAAATTAGCAAAAAGTTGTTCTGATGTAGTACATAGGATAAACATTAGGGCTGTTGGTTATAAAGCTACCTAATGTTCTCAATGGCCATGTTTTCATTTTAGAAAGGGCTCATACTTTTCGTATATATTTAAATGATATGCCTTAGGTTTATATTGTTATTAAATAATCCCCTGATCACAGTGCAAACATAATATCAACCTTCTGCCAAATGCTAATGACCAAATAAGTGACAGCTTTTGACAGTTTTTTAAGCATCTGGTCCTCAACCACAAGGCAGTGCCCTTTTATATATATATATATATATATATATATTTAGTCTAATGGAAGAAAACAAAAGAATGTCTCAATCCACTTTATCAGTAACAAAGGAATATAAGGGATGTGAAGTAATTCAATCATGTGGCTGCCTCTTCTGGTTCAGCAGCCAAGAACTGCCCAGAGAGACTACTAGGCAAAGAAAAAGGGTCCTGTATGAAGAACTCTGCAATCAGGTTCCCTGTGACTTCCGTGGACTGTCACCAGGCCTATACAAACAAGGCCATAACTATCATTGTTCCTGATCATTCCTGCTATTTTCATTTTGAAAGGAAATGCCGGCAGAAATTTGCAATTAGCCGTGGTGATTTCATTCTGCTGCAGAAAAGAAGGACTGTGGTTGGGTTCAGTTCTGAGTCTTTTTCTGAACCTTTTGTTGGAAGGTTTTGTCTGAACCTTTGATACCTACCATTAAGTCTTCCAGCCATACATTAGTTGAAGCTTGCCTAAATACTAAGAGGCTTTCTAATGTACTTCTCATTGTAGTTTCTAGCATACAACAAGGATATTAAATTAGCAAAACTGGGAAATGAGCACAAGCGATTTCTAGATGTAATTAATTATACCATGGCTGCTCTTTGTCGAGGTATCTGCAGTACAGATGCAGCAGACAGAGGAGAGAAAGCAAACCTGATGTTCAGGAAGGGAGGCCTACTTTGAAGGTTTGTAAAGGCAGTTCACAAATGAATTGTAATATCACAGTAGCAGTATCTTTGAAAGGTGACATTTTTGCTGTGATCCACTCAAGTTTTAGCCTTTGAAATCATCATAGGATATCACAGAATCATTAAGGTTGGAAAAGACCTCAAGGATCATCAAGTCCAACCCAACACCACCTAACTCACTAAACCATGTCCCTAAGCACCACATCTACACGTGTCTTGAACACCTCCAGGGATGGTGACTCCACCACTTCCCTGGGCAGCCTGTTCCAATGCCTGATCACTCTTTCAGTTAATAAATTTTTTCTAATATCCAGCCTAAACCTCCCCTGGTGCAACTTAAGGCCATTTCCTCTTGTCCTATCACTTGTTACTTCAGAGAAGAGGCCAGCACCTACCTCACTACAACCTCCTTTCAGGCGGTTGTAGAGAGTGATAAGGTCTCCCCTCAGCCTCCTCTTCTCTAGACTAAACAACCCCAGCTCCCTCAGCATCTTCTCGTCAGACCTGTGCTCCAGACCCTTCACCAGCTTCGTTGCCCTTCTCTGGACCTGCTCCAGCACCTCAATGTCCTTCTTGTGGTGAGGGACCCAAAACTGAACACAGGATTCAAGGTGCAGCCTCACCAGTGCCAAGTACAGGAGCACAATCACTTCCCTAGTCCTACTGGCCGCACTATTTCTGATGCGGGCCAGGATGCCGTTGGCCTTCTTGGCCACCTGGGCACACTACTGGCTCATGTTCAGCCAGCTGTCGACCAGCACCACTAGGTCCCTCTCTGCTGGGTAGCCTTCCAGCCACTCTCCCCTGTAGCATTGGCACGGGGTTGTTGTGACCAAAGTGCAGGACCCAGCACTTGGCTTTATTGAACCTCATACAATTGGCCTCAGCCCATCGGTCCAGCCTGTCCAGATCCCTCTGCAAAGCCTCCCTACCCTCAAGGAGATCGACACACCCGCTCGATTTGGTATCATCCGCAAACTTACTGATGGAGCACTCAATGCCCTCATCCAGGTCATTAATAAAGATGTTAAATAGGACAGGCCCCAAAACCAATCCCTGGGGAACACCACTGGTGACCGGCTGCCACCTGGACTTAACTCCATTCACCACGACTCTCTGGGCTCGGCCATCCAGCCAGTTTTTTATCCAGCAAAGGGTGTTCCTGTCTAAGCCATGAGCCACTAACTTTTCTAGGAGAATGCTGTGGGACATGGTCTAGAAGGCCTTGTTAAAGTCCAAGCAGACCACATCCACGGCCTTTCCCTCATCCACTAGACAGGTCACCTGGTCACAGAAGGAGATCAGACAGGTCAAGCGTGACCTTCCTTTCATGAACCCATGCTGGCTGGGTTGTTCCCCTGGGTGTCCTGTACATGCCATATGAGCACACTCAAGATGAGCTGTTCCATGATCTTCCCCAGCACCGAGGTCAGGCTGAAAGGCCTGTAGTTCATAGAATCATAGAATCATAGAATGGTTTGGGTTGGAAAGGACCTTAAAGATCATCAAGTTCCAACCCCCCTGCCATGGGCAGGGACACCTCCCACTAGACCAGGTTGCTCAAAGCCTCATCCAGCCTGGCCTTGAACACCTCCAGAGATGGGGCATCCACAACCTCCCTGGGCAACCTGTTCCAGTGTCTCACCACCCTCACAGTGAAAAATTTCTTCCTAATGTCTAGTTCCCTGGGTCCTTCCATTGGCAAGCTTCCAGTCTTCTGGAATCTCCCCTGCTAGCCAGGACTGTTGATAAACGATGGAGAGTGGCTTGGCAAGCTCCCCTGCCAGCTCCCTCAGTACTCTTGGGTGGAATCCATTCTGGCCCCATAGACTTGTGTGTGTCCGGGTGGTGTAGCAGGTCACTAACTGCTTCCTCCTGGATTGTGGGAAGGCTATTCTGCTCCTTGTCCCTGCCTGCCAGCTCAGGGAGTTGAATACCCTGACGATAACTAATCTGAGTATCGAAGACTGAGGCAAAGAAGGCATTAAGCACCTCAGCCTTATCCTCATCGTTGGTGACAATGTTTCCTCCTGCATCCAACGAAGGATGGAGATTCTCCAAAGCTCTTCTTTTGTTGTTAATACATTTGTAAAAACATTGGTTATATTTTACCACCGCACAGAGGTTGAGTTCCAGCTGGGCTTTTGCCTTCCTAATTCTAACTCTGCATGACCTGGCAAGATCCCTGTACTCTTTTTGGGTTGCCTGACACTTCTTCCAGAGGTGGTAGACTCTCTTTTTTCCCCTGAGTCCCAGGAAAACTTTAGCCAGCCTGGTCGTCTTCTCTGCCACTTTGTCTTTCTACAGGTGTGGACAGCCTGTTCCTGTGCTTTTAAAACCACCCTCTTGAGGAATGTCCAGCCTTCCTGGGCCCCCTTGCCCTTCAGGACAGTCTCCCAAGGGACTCTCCGAACCAGTGTCCTAAACAGCCTAAAGTCTGCCTTTCGGAAGTCCATGTTGGTGGTTTTACTGGCATCTCTCCTTACTTTACCAAGGATTGAGAACTCTGTCATTTCATGGTCACTAAGCCCAAGACGGCCTCCATCCACCACATCTCCCACCAGTCCTCTGTTTGTGAACAGCAGGTCAAGTGAGGCATCTCCCCTGGTAGGCTTGCTTACCAGCTGTGTCAGGAAGTTATCTTATACACACTCCACGAATCTCCTGGACTGTTTCCTTTCCGCTGTGTTGTATTTCCAGCAGATGTCTGGCAAGTTGAAGTCTCCCACAAGAACAAATGTACAGTTTTGTGCATTTTTGAAGAGTTGTGTATAGCCTTCTCAGAAATTGCACGATAGTGCAAATATGCTCTTCCTGCACTGCCTTTTCATGAACTCGACAAGATGTATACCACTGTCTGGGTTCACACAGCATTCTTTTTGACCACCACTGCTTTAAACTCATTACCAACATTTGTGGGTGTGTAGCTCAACGTTGTACATTCTTTTCAGAGTGGATGATGACGATGCATGATCACTGTTTGAGGCTGCCATGGAGAGCAGGATATGTGTATGGCTTCTGGAGGAAAAAGGTCTTTCTTTGGTGGTTTTATTTTCTTGCCAAAGGTGATTGAGGCAAACGTCAGATTACCCCATCCTACACTGGCCTTTGTGAGCAGTTACAGCAACCCCGGATGAGGCCACTGACCGGCCCCTAACCTATCACTGAAGTCCAAGGAAGAAATAATTAAGAAAGGGAATGGAGAAGGATGATTTCTAGTTGCAGGGAAGTGAACAGACTCTCCTAGAAAACCCTAGGCCCCAGCTCTGCCTTCCCTCACCCTTGCTGCTCATGCCCAGCCTGCAAAGGAGAAGCTGTAATTCCTGATACCTCTGATGCTGTGGCAGCTGCAGAGGCCAGAGATGCACATGCAGCATACTTCGTCTCTCCCAGCCAGCACTTCCTACGCAGGGCTAAACTCTGTACCTGCACTGCTGTCTGATTTCCCTCCTTTTCCATTAGAGGCCTAATACTGGCTAAAGTATTTACCAACAATTTAGTTACAGCACTTCCATCCACCTGCTCTTTAGCTAATTGCTACCATAGTAGCCTGGACACTGAGTCCACAGGGTTAGCAAGTTATGTAGCCAGCCTTGGCTGGGTATGAGAGAGGAAGGGGTAACTTTAATCCAGAATTCACAGCACATATTCATTGTCACTCTCACTTACAGGCCCCTTTATTGCTCATTTTCAGTTATGTGCCAGCACAGAAATTAAAACTCAAGGGGAGAATTTTGAATAGGACTGAGGTAGACCAGTTAGTATTGTCCTGCTCATGTTCCTGGCAGAGGAGCATGAAATGATGGAGGGAGAGTGCATGGGCAAGACACCGGCCTGGTGCTATGACTACGCAGTAGGTAAAAGTTCTGTTTGCTGTTTGACTTGGGAACTCATTTCTGCAGTTTTCATTTTCCTTCCATTCATGACCATGTGGTGACCTAGATCAGAGAAATTATCAAGCAAAACCTGAACGTCATTCAAAAGAGAAAGAAGCAAAAAAGAACTTATTAACCAGTTTTTAGCAGATCAGCAAGGTCAGCTATGCAAATATTGGTGCAAGGAAAGAGGAGGAAGGAGAGAGGTAGGACAATGGTTTTCAGTAACTTTTGGAATCTATGCTGGCTTAAAGTGTGTGACCCTGGCCTAACTTTGTCCACTGCACAGCATATTCATGCTTGAGATATTATTTCTATGCTCTGATGGGGTAGCTCTCTTTATCAGGGAGTGTAGTGATAGGAGGAGGGGGTAAAAGTTTTAAGCTAAAAGAGGGGAGATTTAGATTAGATATTAGGAAAATATTTACAAAAAGCATGGTGTGATACAAGAGCGGGTTGCCCAGAGAAGCTGTGGATGCCCCGTCCCTGGAGGTGTTCAAGGCCAGGCTGGATGAGGCTTTGAGCAACCTGCTCTAGTAGAAGGTGTCCTTGCCCCTGGCAGGGGTGCTGGAACTCGATGGTCTTTAAGGTCCCTTCCAACCCAAACCATTCCATGATTCCATGATTTCAGATTTGTGGATGGGATTTAGTCGTAGGCTTCAGCGAGTGAACATGCCCAGGACTCATGTTTAACAACTGCAACGGCATACCTTTAGGCATAAGCCTTAGGTCTCTCATTTATGCAATGTAAAAATACTCTTAATTTTCAGCAGATGTTTCTCTTTCTTGTTTTGATAGGACTTTAGCAAGTGCTTAGACATTTTACTGATGAAAACTTAGTTTTGAAAGCTGTTATCGTAAACTAGAGAACCTGCAGTTATTTACTAAAAGTGCAGTGTAAATATTGGTAATTTGAAATTTTCTCATAGAATCAAAAAATACTTCAGGCTGAATGGCACCTTTGGAGCTTGTCTGCCCTGGTCCAGCTCTCTGACCAAGGAAGGTCCAACCCCAAAGATAGACTTGTGGGTTACACTGTTTCCTTTTCAGTTACTTGCTATTTATCTCCTACAAATTAGAGTATCTTCTTACAAGTCTGTCACTACTTTAAAAATGTGAAATTAAAGGTCAGTTTTCAGTCTGGGCGCTGCTCCAGTAATATCACACAAGTTCTCTTCCAAGGACTACACACAGTAGACAAGCCAGGACAAGCACCCACAGTGGAAGTGTACAGTAAGCTGAGCGACACGCATGGTGTAAAAATAATGACCAGAGAGGGAACTCCTGATAACCGAGTGTTGCTGTACAGTCAAAACTTCTCCATAAAACATTAAGAGTTTGGGGGTTCCTCTTTGGACTAATTCTTCAGCAGTTCTGCTGTGCTCTCTGCTGCAGCACTGCAGTCTGAAGTCTCCATCCTGGAGGATGCTGCAATTCACCAGCCTGTTAGTATAGCTGAATAGAGGCGAAACTGACTGGGAGTTTTCAGAAACATTTTTGATGAAAAATGTCTGTTCATACAAAACAGCTCCTTTTTCAATAAGACAGTGGTTTCAATAGCATTTTATTTGGAAGGGGTTTCTTCTCAGCCTCAGGCTGATCCAAAGTGGGGATTGCTGACACCCACCTTCAAATTCTGCTAACTTGTCTTATTCTGGGAGAGTAAGGGCTGAAAACTGTGTCCTTCCTGTCCTGATGGGACATTTAGTTTGTCAAGAGTAAAACCTCAGATCTGATCTGTTTTCAAGGAGCTTTGACTTTCTTCTTTAGTATTTGGGATATGAGAAGAAAAGGCAGTAAATTTTTTACCCAGACCTAATGGTATTTTTATTCTAGAAATCTTGCTTTTACTTTTTAAATTAAAAACTTCAAAGATAGTGTATTTATCCTCATGCAGGATGACAACTTTTGTTACTACTCAGTTCCATAGGAAAATGCGAGATTTTCCCCTAATCCAAGCATGTGTGGCAGGCATAAACTTTGCAGTGTTAGTAAGACCTTTTTTCCCTTCAGTCTTTGCTAATGAGTCGTATTTCCTGTTCAGGTTTGTATTGCAGACGATTTAAACAGATTCTTATTTTGAAATACCATTTCAAATTTGTGTGTTTTGTCTCTTCATTGTACTTTTATCACCTATCTCACAACACAGGGAATTTTCTGATGTCTTGATCTGTATGTTAACACATCCCCTCCAAATACTAGCTAGTGACGAATAGAGTTTTGTATTAAGAACTTCTGTCTTTGCATTTGTGGGAACAATATTTTTTTTTCCTGGAACAGGAGCTGCAAAAGCATATAGGATTGATTTGTAGGGTAGAACTTATTCTCCTGAATCTCGTTATCAAAGAGATCATCAAGTTTTTATTGACAGTCCTACATTAGAGTATAGCAAAAAAACCCGCAAGGAAAAAACATGGTAAAAAAGGTGGATTTTCTGAGAGGTATTCTACTTATAGTCTCTCTCCAACAAGGATTTCTTAATTACTTTATTTTCTGCAGAAAAGCAGGTCTTGACACTGGTGTTATGAGAACCCTATGGCAGCAGATCTACCCCTGTGGATTTGTGTCAGGATCACAGGGATAAAGGAAGCTGATCCCTGTCTTTATTGCCAAGGAGTTAGCATGTCATGTTTCTGTGGGCTTTTTGCTGGTTCTGCAGGGCAGCTCAATGCATAGCGAAGGTTATGTGAATGTTTCTGAGTTTAAAGGTGTATCCAGTCTTTTTCCTTAAATGCCTTAGCTGGCTTAGGACACTAAGAAACCACTTGCATTTCAATGCCTGACAAAAATAATCATGACACATGGAAAGATGAAGGCTGTGAACTGATGCAAATAAAGAGAATAAGTTTGCAGTTCTGGTTTGAGTGCTTACAGCCACGTGCAGTGTGCGGTGACACTTTGCACAATGACAACGCTGCTTGCTGGTGAAAAAGTAAAGTGCTGTATGTGTATATTTCAGCAAGAGAGAAAAAAGGCATTTTCTGTAATAGTTTCCATACCTGAACCCATTTTGCTGCACCAAGCTTGGTATGCTAATGTAGTTAGAGTAGTTATTTGCTTAGCACGCTGTGTGGTCTGTTATTGCAATGGATTACTGTAGTATTTTTGTATGAAAGAGTTGGAAGTATTTCAGTTTACTTTCCACTATTTTACTGTCAACACTGACTGTGTATTTCTGTCAATAACACAAGCAAATGTGCCTCATTCCAATAATCATTACTTCTCCTGTGCTTTTCAAAGTTCTTTAAATTAGCCAAGGAGGAAAATAACCAACACACCTGCCCAGCATAAATCAAATGTTCACCAATGGTTGAACTGAACTCATATTTCCATTTTATGTAAGTTTGATGCAAATATTTGGTTTCCTTTTGAATAAACATGAGCAGTTACTCTTGTAATGGATAGCAGCACTTCATGAAAGACACACCTTTGACAGTATTTATTACAATAACGATTAGTTTTCTGACACCTGTCAGGGCTGCTGACAATAATTCCACCAGTTTTCAAAGGCAGACCCTTGACTGCAGGAGCAGAAGGTCATCCAGTCTTTCCAGGAAACGTATCCCACTTCTGAGAGTGAGCCACAGAAGGTTTGTACATGAAATTCAAAATCCTAATTCAACATTGCATTCCTAATTCTTGTTGAGCAGAGCTAAATATGAGTTCAAGTGCCATTGCTATGGTACGTTTACTGTCTTGCCTATACTGAAGCATACTTGCAGATATGTCTTGCGTAAGTGCATTGTTTCGCATGGGTTTATGGCAGTAACATGCAGATATGTTTCTGAGGTTTAGCGATATGACACCAGGATCGAAGTTAACTTGGTATTGTCTCAGGGCTTGGAGGGGGTTTGGGTATATCCTAGGTTTCTTCAGGAAGTTGAAACAGGACCTTCCAGGGCAGAGCTACATATGCTGTTTGGTTTAAGACTGCCAGGCACAAAATATCAGTGTCATTTTCCAATAAAAAGTTGTAACTCAAACAAAACTTTGGACACACTCTGATCTTGCGGTTTGGCAGTTGATTTAAGGATGGTGAAATTACTTTCTGGATCAGGAACTAGCCAGAGCACCAGGCGTGCGAGTACCATAGGAGCAGACAGACCACCATGATGTCACCAAGAGGTGGATGGTGGCATCAGCAAGCAATGGACTGTGACACCATGTCCCCTGCTGCTTAAATTCGGGTGCCATCAGAGCCTGGCCCAGCCTGGCTTGTTCCTGGACTCTTGCTGAGTGTGTCTCCGAGGTCTGTAGGTTGAGCAAGGATTCTGCTGGTGCTGGGTGGTGCTTTGAGGGCTGCCACAAGTCGGCAGTTCTCAGTGTCCATCCCGGAGCCATCCTCTGTGTTTCCCTGGCCCTGCCTGGTTCAGGCAGCAGCGCAGGTGAGCTGTGTGGGGATATGTCTCCCTGAGTAAGCTGTGGGGTGGGCAATGGGGCTTGGGGAGGTGGGAGGGCATCCTGCTAGAGGCACACGGGCACTTCTTCCCCCTCTCCCCTCCGCGGGACAGTGACTGACCATGGCCCCTCTCCATTTTCCAGCACGTGATACCCTTGGGCAGTGCCAGCTCCAGCGAGGGGAGCAGCTCTTCATCCCCAGCCCTCCCCAGCTCTTCTTGGAGCACAAGGATGTCCGCTCAGGCAGAGTGGATCTGCCCCATCTGCCGCGATGCTCAGAAGGGCATCGCCTT
>WKFP01001684.1:0-44617 GCA_011057875.1 Pterocles orientalis
CGCGGGGGTCCGGCCGTTCCGCTGCCGCGGGGATGGGAACGGGCGGCCGGGGGGGGGCGGGAGCGGATCCCGAGGGGGTGGGAGCAGAGCCCGGAACACGGGCAGCGGGTGCGGGGCCGCCAGGCGGGGCGGGGACCGGCCGGTGCAGCGCTAGGCCCCGGGAGCCCTGGTCCCCCCCAGCCTGGAAGCGAAGCGGCGGCAGCTCCGGGAGGGGGCGAAGGCGGCGAGCTGTCGGGGGCGGTAACGGAGCGGGGGGACCGGCACGGGGCCCAGTGGGGGGGGATTGCCCCCTGAGCCCCTCTCCGCTCCGTGTCACCGGGCAGGGACCAGCCTCGCCTCCCCCGTTCGGGGACAGCGTTCCCGTCCTGCGGCAGAGCCAGGTCCAGACCCTTCCCCCGGGGCGGTGTCACCGCACCCCGGCCCTGAGCCTCGGTGACTGTCCCTTTAACCGTCCCTGCCTGCCGCAGACACACCTCCATTGCCCCAGCGCCCCGAGGCCTCCTGCCCCGGAGACCCTCCCCGGGGCCCAGAACCAGGGCCCGCTTTAGGAATAAATGAAGTTTTCACCGCATTCCCAACAGAAAGGCACGCTGACAATGATTTCCTGCTCCAGCCGGGTAACTGCTTCGCTGCCAGAGAATTTCCATGAAGGAAGGACAGGTGGAGACTGTGCTTTGCAGAGAGAAGTGCAATTATAGGTTAGAAAACACACAAAAAGTTACCAATAGAGTTACTGTGAGCAGACGATGCGAGGAAGAAGCTCACAGCCGGCAGGGGTACTGCGTGAGCGGACACAGAGTGCAGCAGTCCTGGTCCCAGAGGCAGGGAGGACAAACGGGCGCTGGTTAACCAGCAAGGGAACTGGAACCAAGGCCAAGGGCAGGCTGCAAACACTGGGGAAAAGAAAAAAAACTTCAGATCTCCTCCCGGCTTCCTAGCACCTGGACAGGTACTGCTGCCGGCAGCTGCTGAGCTCTGTCAGGGTGATATTTCACAGGAACTGCTTAAGCATTTCGTAATTCTCATTTTGTTCTCCAACATTTCCTGGGAAGTTTTTCACATTCTGCCCTTATGGATTATTTCACATTATCTGACCTTGTCCCAGCCAAACATGAAGAACCAGTAAGTCCTCGCCCCCTGCACTTCCAAAAATCAACAAGGAACAGTTTTAAATCATTGAATATTGACTCATTTTATTAGTCACTTCATAATTTGTTTCAACCAAAAGACAATACACACAGCAGAAGTCTAATGCATCCCATGTGAATGTTTACATCCATTATGCTCCTCACTCAAGACTCGGCATTTATTTAAATTTTTCACATCTCAAAAAATAGGTCTGCAGAAGTTTGAATGCCACCAGGCTCCCTGCTCTAATGGCATATCTTCACTTTAAATTTGGTTGGGTTTGTTGGGGTTTTGTTTTAGGTTTGGGTTTTTTTTTTGTTGTTGGTGGTTTGGGGTTTTTTCCTTTTTTTTTTTTTTTCCACTGTCAAAGAGGTGGGATGGGGCTCTATGTAAAATGTAAATTACAACATCAGGAAAGAAAAAGGAATATACAGGAATAGAGTGAAAGTCCAGAGGGAAGCAGTCTGGTAGCTCCTTCCCTCACAGCCCCCAAGTAGAAAATGAACACATAGAAAGCGCACCAGCAGATCTAAAAAAAGCCATCTTTGCTGCTCCACCTCGCAGCTAGGACCAGCCTCGGGAAGGCACCAAGTCACCTTTCCCGGCTGTTTGAGCATCTTCTGAGTCACATATCCCAGGTACTGTGTAGGCGGCAGTCCCCTCGCTGCTATTGCTTCTAAAGGTTGTTCAAGGCCATATTTTGTCCCATCAAAACCCAAAATCAAATCTTGGGACCTTCCCATATCTTCTCCCCCTCAGGCCCATTATGGCCACTATTCTTTCTGTCTTTTCTAACTCAAAATACATTCACATAAAACCCAGACATTCAGTCTCTGTCAGCGGCAAAGTCTCCGATGCAGATACCAGTAAGATTAGCCATGAGTCTGTATTTTGCTCCCTTTATATTCCCCTCACACTGACGCAAGGAAAACGTTGACCAGACCTGTAAGAACTGTTTCATTCACCTGGTGGAAAACACTCACCCTATCCTCCGAATGCCTCAGACGTGGACGTGCGAGTACTCCCCAGTGAGAAGACAAAGCAGCAGCAAGAGCCTGAGATGCACGCAGAGGTCGGGGAGCAAGCAGCGGCGCCTGGTGCTGCAGATTCGGGAACGTGCGACACCCGGCCCTCCTCCGGGCACGGTGTCAGTGCCCGTCCCTCAGCAAGGGGCAGGAAGGAGCTCCGAGGACAACAGGAATGTTTGGCTGCTACAAAGGAGCACTTCATAGCCCAGGGATGGCTTCAAGCAAAATGCGTCTCGGGCACACGCACCACCTCCTTCAGCTCAACTCAGAAATACCCGACAAAGCACCCGCTTCCCAAACACCCTGCGCAGGGCGGCTGAAGGAGCCAAGACCACCGCAGGAATCGACGCTACAGGCTTACCAGAGACCAACACCGCCCAGCTGCTCCAGGGACAGAAAACAAGCCCAACGAGAGGAGTTAAGCTGTTCCCAACTATGCTGCGACAAACTGGCCAAGGAAGAGACTGTTTACTTCTTTCTCCCCATCTCCCTCCTGCACCAGTGCTCTTTTCTCAGCAAAAGCAAATGGAGATTGAGGTGTGCCAGCTTTCAGCCCAGTGACTGTGTACAGTTCTGTGACAGGAGGGCTTACGGGGTGTTCAGGAACTCTGGCAAAGACTTTCCGTCAGCTTCGTATCTGGGACACCCTCAGAGCTCGCTGGAGTCTCAGCTTCCAGCACTAAGGAGTGGGAGCTAGTGGGGCAGTGAATAGTCACAACTGCAGTGAAAACAACAAAGATAAAGGCTCAGTTCCTACACATGGACTTCGATTCAGCCATTTTCTGCAAGACTGAGTGCTTCATGGTGCTTCTTTCTAGCCGAAGCACAGTATCTAACTCACCACTGATAGCCGAGGCATGATCCTGCCAAAACCCAGAATTACTTTTAAGGAAATCATACATCATTCTTCTAGATTTTATAAGCCCACGCCGATTTCAGTTCCAGTAGAATAATAAAGCTCTTTGCTAATTCAAACGCCCAAACCTGTTTAATCAATAAGGCAGCAAACACACCCTCCAGGAGAAACTAAACTTATTCCATCACACAGACCAGCACTTCTGCCAGTCCCACATTGTATCACTTAATGCGGTTAAAACCAAAGCAGACTGAACAACCACCGGCCTCCTGTTCCCGATTCAAGGGCAGAAGAGGTGTTGAATCTTCCCCAGGTACACTGTACACCACTCCTGCAGTGCTTCTGGCAAGGGCTAGAGCCCAGTGCTCGCACCTTTGCGGACGCACGAAGCTGTGTCCAGGCTTGCCATCAGGGCACGGGACGACGGCTATCTGGAAAGCCCCCCTGCAGAAACAAAGCCAACGTGCCACCAGTTTCTTTTGAGAAAGCCCTGGGCTGGAAGCTGGAGTCCCTCCCGGTTATCAGCACACTCTAAGATACATCCTCCCCCGTTCCTCCCTGAAGAGCGCTCAACACCCGCACAGTTTGTCACTCTGTGCTTTATACACGGCCTCGGCGAGGATCCACAGAACTCTACCACCTCGAGAACAGTTCACACCAGGAAGCGTAACTGAACACGGCTTTCTGGAAGTTACAAGAGCACCGGACCTTGCATTGTTGGACCCAAATACTCAAATGCCTGGCTTCCATTCAGAACAGTTTAGCTGCTTTCAGTCTGAACCTGCGCTAGCACATTTCTCTGAAAGGGGAGCAAGGAGCAAACTACAAGGATCAATTAAGTAACAAAAAGGGAAAAGGTCTCTTTAAACCGCATGGTCTTTATTTCAGTGCCAATATTACAGACACAACACAAATATCCCAGTCAGAAGTAACTCAAATGGAATCCAGGAGGTCTACAACAGGCTCTGGAAATTAAACTGGGGAGAAGGTCTGGAATTACTGGGAAGAGCAACTTTGCAGCATAGTTTCTGATGAGTCTCCCAGCAGGAACAGAGCCCTCAGACTGATCTACAAAACTTAACACATCTTTCCTACCCATAAACCACAACTAACGGGTTAAAAGGCTTTTGAAACCGTCTGTGGTAGCACACCAGCTGCTCCTTGGATCTCTACATCTCTCACACATCACCACACTTTCTGGGGAAGGTACAGAAGACTGTCTGTGAATCTGCATGGCTGTAGCTATTGATGGAAAGAAAGAAAATTCAAGTGTAAGGTCTCCATTTCCAAGTACAGCACCAAAGCAATTTTATCAGCTCTCACCAGCACCTCTCTTCCTGCACTGTCCCAGGCTTGCAGAGGAACTCCCAAGGCCCAGCTTGCTCTTGGCAGGTATCACAGAACGGAGGTGGGTGTATACAGTAATGCACTGAACAGGCCGTAAGAAGCCTCCAGCCCCTTCAGACATGGGGGAAACGAGGAGGAGGAGGCAGGGCAGCCTGACATTCCCCGAGTCCCCAGTCTGAGCCCCGTACGAACGTGCCTGAAGGAATCCAGCTAGTAATGAATGACAACACGCCTCGCCCACCCCAGGGGAAAGAGACAGCAGAAAGAAGGGACAGCTGCTCACTTGCTGCAGAGAGAAGAAAGTTTCCCTGCTAGAAATTCCAGACTTCTCTTCCAACAAGGCTGTGTTTCTTTGTGGGGAAAGAGGGGAAGGGGAGGCGGAGAAGGGAATGTTGCTTCTGGCTGTGAACGCATGTGTGAGAGAGTGCACAGTAGCCTCCACGAGCCGCCAGCCTCATCAGCGGAGGAGAGGAGATTAGTCTTAACAGATATGCTTCAAAGTCAGCAATCACTTCAGGAAAATTCCTCCTCATCAGCAGGTCTCATCTGTTCCCCATGCCCATGGTGCAGTTTGGGGGATTGCCAAGGATCACAACCTTCTTCCCAGAGTTCTTTTGATTGGGTGGGGTGGAAATAAGAATGGTGCCAGAGCCTCACTGCCAAGACTGAGGGGGGAAGTTGTTGACTTCTGCTAGATCCTGCATTGCTGAGCCCTTGTGATTATATGTCAACTTGATCCGCATACGTAGCTGTTGCTACAAGAGAAAAAGGAGGGGAAAAAAAAAACCAAACAAATTCAGGTCTTCATTAAAGGTCAGTGAATCCCCCCACATCCAGCTCCCCTCCCCTACCCCACGAATACAAAACACAAGCCTGCCCTCCCCACAAGAGCTTGCTGGAAGGACGTGCAGGGTGAGCGACGGTGCTGCAGATAAACGCTCGATCTGGTGGGATGCCAATGGGTCGCTAGTTCTCACATCAGGCACAGGCTCTCAGAAAAGCTGTAGCACAGCTTCTACCCACATCGCTCTGCACTGGCCCTTCTCTCACAAGCACCCAAGTCCTAAATACAAAAATAACTGCCTTGAAATGCCAGTTAACAACAGAAGAAAGCAGGAGGCAGATCTGGACCCTGCTGCTCTGCACTCCAGCTGGCAGAGAGAGGTGTCATCTCCCGTCCTGTCTGTTCACTCAAAGCAAGAGGGCTTGAAACTTCAGGTATTGCACAGCTCAGTAGCGCTGTGAAGGAAATAGCCTAAGAAAGGTTAGAAGCAGAGTCTCTAAGAACATTTCCTCCTGCTGTGAGTAAATGGTGGAATAGCTCAGAAGCTGTTTTTACACTCTGTTGTTTGGCTGTCATCCACTCAGCAGCCCTTAATAACCTAGAGCACAGCACGCTCCAGACAGGTTCCCTACGCTCCTCATGCTCAAAAAAATTTGTTTCCCAAAAATCCTGAAAGGAAAAGCAAAAACTTGGCCATTTATAGCTCTTTTCCCCACTGACAGGGAAATATGCAAGAGGGATAGTAGAGGGAGGAAAGGAGGACAGCGACTGCTCCAGCCTCAGGATAGAGCAGCTATGCCTTACCACTCACAGGTCAATATAACCAGTGTCAGGTTTTGTTAGAGCTGGTGTTTTTTGGGAAACCAGCCATCAGTTTCAATCCAGCACGACGACAGTCCATGTCCAGGCGAACAGATTTTTTTACAACGCTGACAAGACAGCAGCTACCTCCTGAACAGCAAGGCTGTTCCTGGCTGCCTCCCTCGGAGTACTGCACGTACCTACACTACCCCACGGGCAGGGTTCCTGCAGAGCTGTCCTTTCAGGCAGCAGCACTCTAAAGGACAGTAAGAGATGCATAGAAGCCTGAGGGGTAAGAGTTATAAACAGTGTGCCACAGAGGAGGGTAGCAGAATGCTGTCTGGCACATGAGTATTCTGCAGCGCTCACAGGAGTTCCCGTCTTCCCGCAAGGGAGCATCCCACTCCCTGCCCCCCCCAGGTGGATGTATCGTGACTTTGGCACTCAGCAGAACTCCTAAACCCTCCCGTGTTCAGAAAATACCTTCCAGGTCATCTTTGAAAGGTGCTCTGCAGCACCACAGAGAAATTCGTATCGGATGTATACAAAACAAAGAGAACAATTGTCTTGTGCCTTACACAGGCGGAGGGGAGCACACTACATGGGGATACGGGGACACGCGTGGAAGCCACAGAAACTACGTGCTAGAAGACACACATCTCCGTGAAACCTTCGCCCGAGATTTGAGAGTTTTTCTGATTTGCACATCAGTCTAGCAGCAACACTTAACGTCTAGAGCAGCACATAAGGATTAGCCAAAGGAAAGCTTCAGATATTTTAAGTTCTTGAAGATGTTTAAGATCTTAAGAGTGTCCCACAGAGGAAGAAATATGTGATCTCAATTTTTCTTTCTGATGCCATCTGAATACTTGCAAAGCCTCTTAAGGAGGACATGTGGGCCACACCTCTCCCTCCCCTCAACTCTGTTGTATCTCAGTCTTGAAGCCTGTCTCTGAAGGCTGTCAAACAAACGGAATCGTGATTAAATCACACCTGGAGATTATTTCCATCAACTGTTTACAACTACACTCATCACATGGAAAACAAATTACACTACTCAAGAAAACCTACGATTTTGTTGGGACTATGGATCAAGTTATTTTTTGTGTAACAAACATTTCAAGTAACACTGCTGCAGACAGCAAAAGTGAAGGTTAAACATATTTACACGGCAAGAGGCCTGCCTTACGGACATACACAAACACGAGGTGGAGCTCCTCTAGAAAGGCCACCTAAAAACCTGTTTAACAACCGTTCTGATGCAAATGACATTCATGAACTCAAGAGACAGCAAACCCGTGAATCTGTTCTAGCAGTACAAGCAAACAGAAAGCCAAACCTGTGCCCAGGACCTCCTGTCTTTTTCGTAACTTGTTTCTAACTCTAATCAAAATGACTGTCATTAAAAACACCTAAGTCACTACCATCACTCCTTGTCTCTTGTCATAGATGCATCCCCAACTGACTGCCACCAAATGCAGACAATATGAACAGAGACAACATCTTTAGTAACTGTTCTCAATCACTCACCTTCTGTGGATTCAGGACTTTAATGACCTGTGTGATGGTCCCCGAGTTAAATGCAGGGATGACACTGCTGCTGGGAGACAGGAGCTGCAGCTGGAATGTCTGAAGAAAGGGCAAAGAGAAAATAATTTGATGCTTCATCAACTAAGACCATGAAGTGATTTTTTTGCACTGAGAGAAGGCAAGGGAAATCAAGAGTTCAGTCCCTGGCCCTGACAGTATATGTACAGCCACAATAACGTCAAGCAACCAGTTCTTCAATTCTCTATCTGTCGAGAACAAAATATTCACTGTCCCACCTGTTTCTACACAAGTAAGATCGAGGCAGTACAAATACCGGGGGGTGAGGGCTTACTGCAGTGTATAAGATCAGCAGTGATGCTTTGCTTCAAGTGTCGCACACAGAGAACAGTCAAGACTGCTCAGCACGCCTGTAACCGCAGGAGACCCATTCCTTTCCCAATTCCTTCCTACAGCAGGTCTGGAACCTACCCAAATTAAAGTTAGAGCATTACTAATTCCTAGAAGTGAAACTCCCAGAAGCGAATGTATTTTCCCAAACTTGAACATTCCAATCACACCCTGCTCAAATGGTTTGCTCTACTACAAGCGAGGCAGTACCTGTCTCCCATATTTTGTGCTGCAGCCAAGTGCAAGGGGAGATAATTCACTGCTTAAAGGACTGTCACTAATCACCACGTAGGGACTCATTTGAGCTTTTATAAGCAGCTAATTAACTAGGAATAAGGGGAAATATTACTGTCTTCACAATTTTTTTACCCAACATTTTTCTGTGTGTGGTTTAGCAACTTTCCTAGAAAGTGGTGACTTTAAACAAGATTTTGTTCAAGCAGAAGCAGTCCAATCTGATCGGAACCGGTGTTCTATCACATTTATAACATTTACTTTCAGACTAGAAAGAGATGACCAAACTGAGCACTACAAGAACCTACTAACAGCTCTTAGCCTTGTTCACCATGCTGCAAGTTTCTGTCTACGTAAGAGTACCGAGCAGGGATTTACAGCTGGCCCTCAACCTGTCCATCACTGGAGTTGCCCTAAGCAGCTCTACCTTTGGTACTGCAGCTTGGAAAACAAAATCTGTCATCTCCAGCTCTGTGCTGTTGGAGGCCTGTATCGTGATTACAGTGACGCTGGGGTTGGTGTTTGACCTCTCAAAGGTGAAGTCAATCTTCAGCCCATTCTTGTTATATGCAGTGATTGAGGGGATTCCTGCAGAAAACAAAAGAGCAGCAGACCTACATAATCTGGAGATGATTCTCAACATCACAGAAGACATTTACTTTACCCCAGACGTGAACGCTTTGGAAGGTTCAACACACCCCTTCCTCCTGCTCCAGTGTTTGTGCCACACTTTGCTCCCAAATCCCCCTCCTTTTTTACTACCCCTTGTTTCCTCTTCTATTTGGTTGCTGTGGCACCTTAGCCTAAGGATTCACATGTCCCTAACCTGCAGCAATATCATTGAAGAGAGGCTGTGATGAAAGTCCATCAAGCAGGAACGGAGGCTGTGCTATCTGGGGCGCAGGGGCAGATACTGGAGAACCTACAAGAAACGTTGAAGGATTATTACTTCGCTGTCACAAAACGAAGAGTGATTACTCCTTCTCCAAAGATCAACCGCTGCATACCATATTTCTTTACATGAATCTCTACAAATCATCTGTGTTGTCATCCTCCCCCTTCTCTGCTTTCACTAACAAGGACTGGCTCCTCTTGCGCTAGCAGGCAACTAAACTGAATTAATTCCTCACATCTCCCAGTCCTCTCTGGAAAGGCTCACAGCTTTCCCAAACGCTCAAGTCTCCCCAGTTAATCACGCAGAGTCAACCTGTGACTTCGCTCCCTGACTCCCAGCTGCATGCTAATATGGATCTCGCTAAGAGCAAGCGCAAGACTAGGACCGGATAGAAACCGAAGGACTAGCCAGCCCTTATCCCACCCCAGGACTGAGAACAAGGACTTTGAAGAGATGCAGCCTGCTCACCTGTTAGGTTGAGGTCTCCCAGGAGGTCAAGGAGCTCCCCACCAGCAGAGGCTGGCTTACTTGTGGGTGCAGTGGGGATTACAGGCGTTATATCGCTTCCCCCCAACAAGTCCAACAAATCATTTGCCTAATGAGAGAGTGGATGTAATAGTTACATATTCAATTTCTTGCTACTTTCCCTTGCAAATGTAATGGATTACACCTGCTCTCAGACTGAAGACCAACAGAGCTGCTGGCCAGTCAGCGAGGTGCTTAGTGTGGCGGTGTCCCGTGGCCCACGAGAGATCTAGTTTCCATGCTCTTGGGACCACAGAGATAGAGCAGGATGGAGTCTGCGCACACCGAGACAGGCTGGGAATACACGGCTTTACCCCACCCTGCTCCTGCACTCCCCACAACGACCTCTTCCACACGCCTGTTCTTGACACTAGAGCCACCACAGATGTGCCATCGCCACCGGGCCAGACTGGCCGCGAGGCAGCGAGGGGGAGGGAGATGGTCTCAGCTTGCTGTTGGCAGCGGCTAGTAGTGTGGTCTGACAGCAGTGGAAACTCATCCTGGATTAGTTTCCGTTACCTGGCTAGCAGGCGGCAGTCCAGAGGGCGGAGGTTTGGTTTCCAGCACCGCTGGCTCTGTCTCTCCGTTGGTCTGTACGATCTCGGAAGGGCCATTTGTGGTGACTTTCTCCATTACGGGCATTCTCTCAAGCAGGGCTGGCCTGAAAGAAGCTGACATAGTTACACTGTGCCATCTTCCTGGATCCCAGTCCAAACACTCAGACATTCCGGAGATGACACACACGGGGCAACCTGCCTTTTCCTTTTAGCTCCAGGGCAGGGGAACTGGGAAGTCTGCATGACAGCTTGAGGTGGTCAGAAGCACGCCTGGCATTCGGTGCTGGTGTAAATACACGAGTCGACAGCTGAGAGCCGAACAAGCCCTCCTGCCTCCTCTTTTCCCCTAGCACTTGACACAGTTTCCACTGTGGGGCTAGGATAACAAACCCACGACAAAGATTAAATAATTGAGCAATGGTGGATTAACAGCAGACAGGGGACACTCGACTGCTCTGTCCCCTCTGCAGGTGAGTCAGAGTCAGCTCCTTTGACTTCTCTCTGCAGAAGGGTTAACAGCTCCCAACAGGTGACAACATTGGAGAAGCAAATCACCATGCTCTCATTTCGCCAAGTTAACTTTCCAAAGAGAAGTTCAGCCCTTGATTGTACCCTCCTGCAATGACACAGACTGAAGAAGAGGCAGGGGATCCAGAACCCTGACAGCAAACCAGAAAACTGGGAACACCTCTACAGGGAGAACTAGTCTGTAATGCCAGAAAGGCCGTTACCCCTGCAGATCAAGCCACAAAGCGCTGCGTGGAATAGGGGTAAGCCACACTGTCTGCACATCTTTTGGGCTGAAAAAGTGCCCAGTGTCAATAAACCCAACACCGGGGCACATTTTTGACCACGAACAAAACTTTAATGAGCAGAAACTATTAAACATTGACCTTTACGCTGTAACGAACACCAGAACATACCGGGGGGAAAATGCGGATACTCTCTTGTAAAACTGAGTGAAGCTCACATGCTTTTTGGAAGTGCAGCACTTCCCAAAACTATGAGTAGCACACACCGCCATCTGAGCAGAAGCCAGCTGACTGCAGACACTGGTGTCTGCAATGGTCAGTTCAGATTCAAAGCCTCTCACGCTAGATTTTTCTCCACTCATTCACAGGCTCCACGTGAAGCGCTAGGCAGCTCACATGCCCTAGCTCATGGACGTGAATTTTCCAAGAACAATTTGAGTTACTGCATGGATCCCATAAGAAGAGAGAAGAGAGGAAATCACAAGGATGCTGTGTCCTACACAGAGCGAACCGGACAGTACCTATGGAAAAAAGTCATTGTGAAGAGCCTTTGAAACAAGTTTTGGAGGCCCCTACGAAGACAGGCACCATCTAGTCCAGGGGCACCCATTTCTCTCTGTCCTCTCATCCAGACTCTGAAATGGATGCTCCTCCATCCAATGGGATCTTGTGAAAAGTTCCCAAAGGTGGATGAAGTCAATCCCCGGAAGATCTCCTCCAATCTTACGATCCTCACCAAACAGAACCTGCGGTGCTCCTATGTATTGACAACTAACCATTGCACACAGATTAATGACTATTTTGCAAAGAATTACAGCTTTATTTATTGCAACAAAGCAGGAGTTTAACTTCTCATTGAGCAAAGCAATGATGAATGTGGTCCTCTCAACGATAAGGTGTAAGGAGGTTAACACATTCAGGAATTGTAAAGCAGGGATGCTGAGTGATGCAGTGAGTATGCCTTTCCATGTAGAATTTGAGATTTTAAACAAATGCTACGAGAAGATACAGTAAAAGATGTTCTGAAAAACAGAAAAGTACTAAAAATTGGAAGAATTACCTCAAGTTCAGAGCACAGCTTAGGAGGACAGGACAATGGATCTCTGCATGTTTATTCCAAAGACATTCTAAAACCAGTTTTAACCTAATTACTGTGGTAATGCTAGCATGGTAAAAGCTACCTGCAGACACTTACTCAGCTAGCAAATCTAAGATTCAACACCTAGAAGTACAAATTAGGCAAGTTTAAGCTCAAAGCACTGCAGATGTTTCGGCACAGAAATTCTTTGATCACAGAACAATCTCCCAGGATACGTTAAGTTCTTAAAACACAAACTACAGACGAGGAAGGGATTCTAGTTCCTCTGTAATCCTACCAAAATCACTGAATAAAGCTCTCAAAGCACAAGCTGTGGTACACAGGAGATCACAGTAGGTTACAATAATCCTTTTCAAACACCAAAACTCATCAGCACTTACCTCATGTGGTCATATTTCTTGAAAAGTGCATTATACTCCACTGCCCGCTGCTGCAGCTCCACATCAATGCTGCTGCCATAAATGGAAACCACCTTCTTAATGCGACTGTGTGGGGGCAGAGGGGAAACAAAAAACACACCATGGAATTAGCAGCAAGCAGGGGATCAGCACCTGAAGACACTATCTGCCCTCTGCTCAGCAGTCTCCCTGGGTAACGCATTTAACACAGCGGTCACGCTGTCTTCCTGGAGCATCCAGGATCCAGGCAACCACCATTCCTGGACTGTCCCTTCACAACAGCGTCAGCAGGTGACTAATACACCACTACAAGGCAAATCATTAGAAAATTAAACTACCCACACCGAGAAGCCATCAGGGGGAAACAAGGCTATTTTTTTCTCCATCATCTGAAAAAGGAACTGGAAAGAACAGTCCACTGAAGTAAGGACTTATAGAATCATTAAGGAGACCTCAAGGATCATCCAGTCCAACTGTCAACCCAACACCACCCAACCCACTAACCCACGTCCTGAAGCACCACATCGACACGTTTTCTGACCCCCTCCAGGGATGGTGACTCCACCACTGCCCTGAGCAGCCTGTTCCAATGCCTGATCACTCTTTCCATGAAGAAATTTTTTCTAATACCCAGCCTAAACCTCATCTTCCCCATAAAGGGGTTTTCAAGCAACAGCAACATAGATTAAGTCGCTACACTTGTAAACCACGGAAGCAGAACACGTTGGAAGGAATACTTCTACTGACAACTGATGCCAGCACGCTTGCAACAAAGCCCCGTACGGTACCACAATGAGAACTCACTTGACAGTGCAGGTGAACCTCGTGGAAAGCTTCATGATGGCAGTGAGAGCATAGCCTCGTGTAACAGATGCAGACATATTAGATATCAGGACGCTTTCTAAAATATCAAGAACTTCATCCTCTGTTACCTGAAAAGGTACAGAAAGATTAGGCTGAGACAGAGAGAAGCTTTGCAGCAAGCCTTCCAGGGTATACTGTAAAAACCCGTCTGGCTTAACGTCGTACCTCCTCTGCAACTCTGCGAGACTGTGGCACGTGTTCAGAGTGTATGAGACAGAGGTATCTATGTGGAGATCTTATTAGTTTTAAAATACAGTTCCTGTTCCACCCATTGAGCAGCAGGTTTATCGCCAAAACACACAGCTAAGACCCCAGCAAATACCAGGCAAGCCAGGTTAGCACGGAAACCACACCGCTCTGACAACCGCGGCTGCGCTCCTCACAGGGAGTGTTTACACAGCCCATGGCTGTAGCATGAGAAGGAGATTCCTGTCCAGGGTCCATCACCATCATGGACACCAGTGCTAGGTGCCTGTTGCAAGCACTCCCCTCGCACAGCCAGCAACGAGCGGCTCCAGGCTCAGCCTGGTACACGGTCGCTGTTCCTTCCCAAGCTGTACCTGTATTGGTTCCTCCTCTTCACACTGACCAGACACCAGAAGATCTCCGTACTCTCCTATGCACCACGAGGCCACTTGCACCAGGGGTTGCTGTTAAGAAGAAAAATCAGATGCCTCAGAGATAAATGGATGCCTGTGTGACAAATTAAACCGTCACCATTTCCCAGAGCAAGCTTAGCCCTCCTTCCAGCCAAGGAAGTTCTCCACAGCAGAAGAAAAAGGAATATTTGATTTGATCAAGAATTCCATAAGAGAATTAGAGAAAATAAAAAGAACATGAACTTATAAAGACATGCCTCCTCTGCAATCTGTCCCTTGGATCTAGACAGTGTGATGTTGCCTTATGCTGAGACGCGTAGTAGACATGCCATTGCAGTACAAGGAAACTGAAGCCGGTCGCGTTTGGTTATTACCTGGGAATAATCACCAAGGATGGCTTTGTAGAGTCTCTGCACAGTGTAGGCATGCATCTCCACGCTATTTGTTATTAGCTGAATCAGATTGGGAACAGCATCGTCACGAACGTAACTTCCTGCCTGCAAGAACAATGGTGTATTCAAGAGACAAATAAAAGTTGTTAGGTTTCACTGTCCAACTTCTCAGTAACACCCAACACCTGCTGATATCCTTCACAAAGCCACGTGATGTGCATGGAAATAAAAATCAACCTCCTCGTCCTCGAGCCCTTTACGATTGATTTTGGGCAGGCTCAGATGGGTGGAATACAGGACAGAACACTTTCCCAATGAACTCAACTATTCTGAGAGAAATCCACGCTGCAGGTATCCAAGAGGACAGGGCATGGACATAAGACGTCCGTGCTACAGAAGGAACAAGAAGCAACACAGAAAACCACTCTGTCAAATGGAAGCTTTAAGTCAAAGGACACCCTGGGGGCAAAACGCAGCTCGTTCCGTTGCTTGCTCCAAGCCAGACTCCGTGTCAAACAAGCACGGGACCCAGGAACTTGCCTGCGTGTCACTCTGGCTAAAGGACAGAACACAGAGCTCAGAGAGGAAAGCCCGCTTTAAGGCCAGGGAAGAATGTGGGCCAAAACACAACCCCACAGCTTTGGCACCGAAGGAAGGATGCACACCGTTCAAAACCTGGTCTGCTTAGGCACTCCTCTGGCCCTGAGAGCAGAGCACGCAAGAGGGAGGAAATTAAGAGTCCAGTCAGGTCAGCCAAGTGAGAATCCACCTAGACGAACACGGCCGGTGCCACCCTTCTGTGCTAGTTCTCTAAGTCTGATAAACTGAAAAGGATGTTATCTGTACGAGCCTGCAGCAGGCAGCCTCACGAATACAGCTTTACAAGCGGCTTCCCTGGCAGCCGAGAGAAGGGAGGTCCTGTATCGAAGGAAGTAATCCGAGAGCAATTCTCACAGCCAGCCTTCTAATGGAAATCAATTCTCAGTTCAGAGCAATCTACTTTTCTCTGTTTCAGGGTAGTAAAATAGCACACAAGGCAGACTCGCTTCTTGATTAACTTCTCAAATTTGAACACTCAGTGATAAAATAAATCTCTTCCCAGCCCTGTGCCTCAGGGAGCACACTGCCTACCCACGTCACCAAGATCTCTTCCCTCGTTTGCCGAAAGACTACTCCAGTTCCACCTCAGCTGTGATGTTTGTAAAGAAATCAACGTAGGTAAAGAGTAATAATTAAACTCAAACAGTTTCATTTTGAAAAGCTTTGATGAACTCAACTTGGAACAATTCCAATAAAGGGTTTCATCCCCTTCTCTTTGAAAGTCACCGAAGGCTGTGTTCCCTCTCCCCTGAAAGCACTGTGCTGGAATCACAGGCAGCACCAGAGCTGCCCCCACTTAGGAGCTAATGTGATTACTGCAGCAGGAAAACTCTGCTACATCCTGTATTCTTGTGTTTCCGAAATCATACTTTTCTTCTAAAACCCCACTCGGTCATATTGACTGAGTCACTGTCTCCCTGGCTGGCTGCCGTGGGTCCCTGCTGTGTAGGTACGCTTCCTCTGCACAGCGCAGCACTTGTCACTGCCAGCCGTTAGAGCCAGCTTCAACTTCACGGTAAGCAACTTCCTACAGAAATAAAATTTTTATGTAGTCACACACAAGAGAGGCAATTTCACTTACCGTTGTCAAAACTCTCATAATTGTGTCTATGTGCCAGCGTTTGGAAGGAGCATATCTGACAAAATAAAGAGAACAAGTTGGAGCAATAACTGCCAGCCTTCAACACCAGCAAGAGACCCACCATCACCAGAACCTCCCCCTCAGTCACCTCCTGGCCCACTTGCTTCCTGAAGGGGGGACAACCAACAAAACACACACAAACACCCCACAACACAAACCAGCACACTTCACATTCTTGGACTTTTTCGTATTAATGCCAGTGTTGGAAAGCTGAACGTCTGACACAGCGCAGCCATGCCTTGCACAGACAAGAGTTCACACCAGGCTGCTGCTGGCAGCAAGGAGATCATCTCACTCGTAAACTAACCAGGGAGAACCTGTGGAGGGTGCCAGCACAATACCCGTTCCAAAGTGCAGCAGAAAACAATACCCTAGACTGGCCTAGTGACGTGAGGACTATCCGTACGGGAGGCACTGGTGTGTCGGGTTAAAACTGACACACCACACAGAGAGCAGCGCACGGAGAAGAGGCATCAATGTACCCTCTCCTAAGGGGCGAGGAGGGGAAGAACAACACACAAAACGCTCACAATACCGAGGGTGTACAAAAAGTTAATAGCAAGTAAATTGACCCCATACTTCTCAGCTGCAAGAAATATTCCAGATGCACAGTCTGCCTTGAACTCTGGTTCACAGGAATCTAGGAAATACAGAAACTCCTTCATCATTCCACGGACATTGTTCCCATTAACAAGAGCAAAACTCAGCTCCATTGCACGCCTAGGACAAGAGACAGAAAATCAATAAAGTATCTTCAGCTAGTGAAGTAAAAAAAAAAACAAACCACCACCCTCAAGTCCAGATACTCAAATGAACTTACCTTGTAATTAAGAAGAGAGCAATATTTATCAATCCTGATGAGAACAGCCTTCCAACATTAAACGTACCGCTATTTTCCTGTTCATGGGCAGACAAACACCCACCCTCAAAAAACCCAAGGGGCAGTAAGGGTGTGGGGTGTTCTAGAAACACCTACCCACTGTCCCAAAGGCTAGAAACATCTTTCAGCAGTCAGAGTCCACCAACATTAAGGTCTGACTATCCAACTATTTGTAATTGCACGCTGGTCATTTCTGACACACAACTGCAGTAAGTAATCCATGCTACTCCAAACTTTCTCCAGCTTCGGACATCCAGAAGAGATCTAGTTCCATCTCCACATATTAGAGATTCAAATACAGTAGAGATTTTAAATATTAACTGATAAGCTTCATTCTATCCTGCCAGACAGACTACTAGAACCCAAGTCACCCTGGTGCTCCTCTCAGAACCCGTTCCTCCTCCCGACGAGCCGACACCACAGCCAGAGTACCGGCGCTTTGCTACTCCTTGTTGTGTACATTGAGAGGCTAGTCCTTAGCCATTCTACTTGAAGGTTTTGTAGATGATTCTAGAGCAGCTCTCCCATTTTTCTGACATTTTATGAATAAGGACTACTGTATTCAAATGTGATTGTGCAACGCTGGCCATTAGTTATGTTAAAATGCATTAAAACAAGGCATCAGAACAGCTTCACTAAAGAACCCTATTACTTAAAACTGAGCATTTGGTGTAATCCTGAACCCCAACCTCCACGCTGTGTCCTCTTCACGCTATCAGAAACTATTCTCTATCACTGAGATAGCCTACTAGAAGACACGAGAGATCCCCACAGCACATCAAAAACCTCCTCCACCACTTCAGTTATCTTTTGAAGTCATCTGGACAATTGCTGAACTGCTTCATGAGTACAGTGATTTCGTATTGCTTGGTGTGCAACAGATTATATCAAAAATTATGCCAAAAAGGCCTAAAGTCTATTTTGTAATATACATTTTCTTCAAAGAGATCAGACCTCAACGTGTGCTTTAACTCCAGCAACTTTCATCAAGAACAATGCTGAGACGCACCAGCTACGCTGTCATCCCTCCACCGGCATCAAGCCCATGAGCAGTCCCACTGACTCTGTCTTGCTCCAGGGCCAGGCTTGCCAACCCACCGTGGACAGAGTTATTTCTTCTCACCGCTTGGCATTTCCCAATGTTCATGAAACATCAACAGCCTAGACCAGACACACTACCCCATCCAACAGTATTGGGCATAAGCTATTTGTTCTCAAGAACAGGAAAATGCTGAGACAGCACTACTCCTCAACATCCCCCCAGTTATTGTGGTAAGAACACGGATTTCTACAGAACTGTGAATTGCAAATGCGCTATTTTGCTTTGTACCCAACCAATACACAGGGTGAAAAGACATGACCAAACTGTCAGCCTTTTATCATCTAGATCTGGGCTGCTGGAAGACCTATACCATTATCAGAATTGTTTTCATCCCTCCAACTAGTTCCCAACTCCTTACGCTAACCCTACTGGGTTACAGGTTTTCCATGTTTATATTTAACTTTTCCTTCACACTACAGCAGATGTATCAACACTGCAGGTGCCCAGAGCACTCTGCAATCTTAACACCGGGCATTTATCTCAACACCTATTTCTGACCTTCAGTCACATTACACAGCTCACTTCTGTCACAAAGCTCCTGATCACGTAGCTCGATCATACGAAGCAGACTGACAAAAATATCTGAATTAAATGGCAAAGCCATTCTGAATTATACTGCATGGACCAAAGATGCACTGCAATGGTGAAAAGATTATGAGAACAGGCCCTGCTTCAGATAACCAAAGCCAGGAATCATGTCTTTCCCGCAAGTCACAGCCCGTGAAACTCGCTGCCTGGACTCTGACATTCAGCCAACACATCGCTTCCATGACGGCGGTGCCGTGTCAGCAGCACGAGTGTCAGCACGGCAACATCATGCTCTGCTGATGGATCACTCAGAGGCTTCATCCTCCAACAGCACTCAGACATGAAGCTCTGTTGTTTGTAGGCTACCTGTGCTTCCCCAGCAGGCACCAATAAATGCTTTTGTTGCCTTCCATCCAAAACCCAGAGGAGGCTTTGCCACTCCACAGCCTAGCCTCACGCTGGCTCTGACACCGAGGAGCAGCAGCAGCCTGACGTGCTCAGCACATACGACAGAAACTTGTGTTTTGGGACAGACTGCAACTGTAAAAATGGATTACACGATACCCATTACCTAGCAGTTAAAACTATGTTTCAGAAGTGAGACAGGGCCAGTTTCATTCCTGTTCTGTACGTATGAGATTGAGTGGCACTGTTAAAAATCTAGATATGATTCAAAGAGGGGCATTAATTAGTAGAACACCTATCAGAATGAGTATATATGGCACATCCAACCAGCTTGACAAAACGGAATAAAAGATTGAGCAATTTTGAAAGCATATCCGTGATGTGATGAAAGCTCAATGAAATTCTGTCCTGAAGCAGCCGGGTTCCACCAGATGCAACAGGGATGCAACTGTCCCCATCACCGACATGTCCTACGCTGCACTGAGCTCAGACCATCAGGTCTGGAAAAATAACGATGAGGAAGAGAGGTCTGAAAAAGAGCAAGCAATTGACAGGCTGAAAGATTTAGAAGATCAGGAGCAGTATATTCCATATAGGTTGGGCAAAGCTGAGATCAAACAACTCAAAGAGTCTCTACGAGTGTCTGACAGAAATAGGAGAAAGTTACTATAGTGAGTAAAGGGAACATTAGTAATAAGAAGAAACAGAGCAAGAAGTTTTTTCTGATGCTCAGTCTAAAGTCTTCCTGTAGTGAGAAGGTTGCAAGTTCTCCTTTTGCCCAGAGAAGTACCAACATACTACTATTTAAATGATAAACAAACACCAAGAACGCATAACAGGACATGGTTTGTAAGCAAATTATTTGAACAATCAAGAAAGCCTGAATTCTACTACTGCCTAATCAAGTTAAATCTAGAATACATTATCTGGATGACTTAACACTGCTTAGCACTGCCTGTTCATCTGGGAAGGAACAGCAATACGGAGCACGTCAGAGTGAGTTTGATTAGGATCAAACTTCTGGAGACTTTCCACCTTGTTATGAGCACACAACCTGATCTCCATCGAGACTCCATTTTGGAAAAGAATCAGGCAAAGAGCAAAAATTTTTCTTCCAATCCAAGATGCATAGAATACAAAAGCAGCTTCCCGAAGAAGGAGGCCGCACATCTTCATTACCTTCTCTGAAGTATGAGCCATACTGTGCGTTAATACTCACAGTTCCCCAAGACTGTAAATTTCCCCTATGCGCCCTGGTCACTTCCCATAGTCCCAGCTCACTTCTGGTTCTAGATCCAGTTTCCCTGGATTGCTTGCAGGTTCTAGATCGGGAACCAACTCATTTGCTGGTTCTAGATCAAGTTCCAGCACACGTGATGGTTCTAGAGTGCTTGCTGGTTCTTTCACTGCTCACTTGTTTCTAGACCAGGGGACAGGCCACTTGTTGGTTCTAGTGAGGGATGCGGTTTAGCTGGGTTGGAGGTTCAGGAACACTTCTTGGGTCCAGAGCCCATTCTAGACCATACTGTAGTTTCTAGATCAAGTGATGGTTCTAGCTCACTTGTTGGGTCTAGATCATGTTCTAGCTCACTTGTCGGGTCTAGATCACCCTCCAGACACTATTTCACTGATATTTCAATTACCTTTTAATGGAGACATCCAGATCCTTCAGGCAGTCCACAATTGTGCTTCTATGCCGCTGTACTGCATTATGGTCTGTCTGCACAGTTTTCAACAACGATGTCAGAGCTACGTACCTGGGACAAGGACACACGGTAATAAACAGTTGACAGCAAGTGTTTAACTCCTACGCACAGGCACTCACAACCCCCAAACTCAGTCTTATTTTGCAACAGAACAGGGTTCTCTTCTACTCAGTAATGAAGGGAAGTCTTCCAGGAGACTGCTTGGCCGGTCTCTTCAGAGGTGGATTCTCGAGGCTGGAGTCTTCTACCTGTACCATGATTTGCACTCAGAATGCCTAGAGATGGGACGTAACTCTAGCAGTTGCAGCAATTCCATTTCCAGATCCACCGTGACCGAAGCACAGCCAAACTTCCTTGCTGCCAACAGCACACAATCAGAAAAAACACAGTCTTTGCCTAATCTGTCCGACCTACACCACCACCTCCAATCTGAATATCACCACAGACCAGCTGGGACAAGGCAGGAGAGTCACCACTTATTGGAAAAAAAACACTTGACTAAGAAATCACACGTTAGGAATTAGATCATACACCCAGACTCATCAACTAAGAAGGGCAGGGCCAGGGTCAGGATTTTCAGAGAGAAAAGAACGCACCACGAAAGAACGCTAGACAGTCATGTTAACCCCAACAACAGTACTTCCCAGTCTGGTCTCCTGGAAAGCTCTACCTCCGCATGGTCTTTGTGTAATTGCTTCTCACACAATTTAAACCTGGTGTTGCCAAAACACGCTTCATGCAACTTACCTAATATTTTTGTCGTTGTTTAATAAGAAACGGCCTAGGATGTTAATGGCTAACACCTGCAGAAAAAGTTAGGGAAGGTCAGTGATCAAAAAAGGCTGCTGGTCATCTTCATTTTTTCAAGATGATTTTAAAGGCAGTATGTCAAAGCCACCCTTGTGGTTTCTATCCAAAAGCATAACAGAGAACTCCAGAGCTGACCAAGCAGAGGAACAGCTGAGACAAACACAGCACAAGCTCTCTCCTGCACTCAAGGGAACATATTCTGCAGGAAGTTTTGTTTTTTTTATTTTTGTTGTTTTTAAAAAAAAACCCACAAACACCACTTTCTGAAGAGGCCACATTCTTATCTAGAGCCAGTGAAACAACTTTGCTTCACGTCCTCTACACAAATGACTCTAATGCAAACCGAGGCAGGGGTGGCAGCCCACAGCAAAGGCAACTTACTCTCAGTCCACTCTCAGATTTTATGTCCATAATAGTCAGCACAGTTTCATACAGAATGGCATTTCCCACGTTTTTACTTGTTTCTGTATTAGTGGCAACCTGGAGAAAAGAAACAAAATAAGCAACTCCAGGGCATCCAGAGCAGACACCCTTTGTGCTGTCCTGCAGAACGGGCAGTGAGACTAACCAACCCCCGGCAAACCAGCATCGCACCCATGAACATGTGTCTCTTGCAGCAAAATCCAACCCAGCACAGCGAACAGCCGTATCCTCACCAGTGCTGCCAAATCAAAGTCATTAAGAAACCGAAAGAGAAAGTTTAGGCTGCTCATTAACCTTGCAGACTCACCTGTGCAAGTATATCATTCATTGCTTCACTAGAATCATCATCATTTCGCCCTAAAATTCTTAGTAACCGCAGGATTCGTACCTGTTCGACGAAACAAAGCAAAGAAAACCTCACTGGATGGCAGCGTTTCACAGGGGGACCATGAGATGCCCAGTACTCTGAGTAGTGACAACGAAGCAAAACAAGCTGCTCATCTCCATTCCTAAGCAAAACGCTTATCCTCAATAAGACCTTTACCAACAAGAACAGGCTTGCGCTGTGCTCGTACTCTTCCTGCTAGCAAGAACTGTCCAGAGCTCCCCCACCACCCACTAGCCACCGCCTTGCGAGGCCAACATGCGTTGCTGCTTCTCCTTTTTGTCACACCCTCACACGCCACGATGAGGCACTACAATTGCTGTCCACAGTAAGGCAAGCGTCTTTACTACGGTAGATGAAGAGCATTTGCACCAGCGGCTCTCACAAAGACAGCTGCCCTGAGGTAACCACCGCACCACAGCTAACTCTCAAAACACAGCACCAGAACTAAAGCTAGCAACCACTGCTTGCATCAGGTCTTACCTGCAAAAAGGGGTCACTGATCCCAGACACGTCATGCTCTGGTGAGTATCCAGACATGATAAGGTTCTTCAGAATGCGAACTAGCTGGGGAACAAGCTGTGGAGAAGACAGTTGTCCTGTTAGAGTGCTGTTCCTTCCCCCCGCCAGCGTTGAAGTGCGGGTCCAAGAACACCTCTCGCATTTGGAAGGAAGTCGGTCTCTGGATTCTTCCACAAAGTTCAACCTGCGCACCTAGAGCTGACACTACCCAAATACCTCCAGCTGAGCTAGGGCACAACTAGAAACAGTTTAAATGGGACCTGAGCACCATACTGTATCTTTAAAGCACTAAATCTGCCAGAGCTTGGAAGTTGAGACCTGAGAGGAAATACCAACTTAAATTCCCCTCTTCATCAAAAGGGGATGTGCTGGGACTATTAACACGGCATAGTTCCAGGACTTTGCTTGGGGGCTTTAGCTTAGCTCCTGAATTATTTTTAGCCCACATCTCCATGGAAGCATCAGGCGTAGCCAAGAGTTTTGATCTTTTCAAGTACTGTATTGCTATGATTAAATTATTAAGCATTCCTTCAAGTTTGACACTCCATCCAACTTAGCTTCTAGAAGAAAAGCTTTGTGATCTGCTTCCTCTCCAAGAGTTTCCAAACAGGACAGAGAACAGACGTCCCTCCAGCCTTTCCCCGTGGCTCTGCTGTTAGACGCTGTCTTCCCTGCAAGTAGCTCCAGGGCCTATTCTCCTCCTCCTCATCTCAAACTTCCCAACAAGAGCAGCAACACTAAACTGACCAAATTCTTTGCTTCGCTGCTGTTAGAAGGGAGCTCCGCCATAGCAGAGAAACTACTATGCCAGATTCAGGAGCACAAAATCATATCAGCTCACACTGTCCATAGTTTAAAGTTCCTTTCCAACTATGCGGGCTAAAAAACTTCAAGCAGCAGTTCAGATTCCTCAGACGTTGATGGCACTGGCCTCCCAGTAGATGTCTACCCACAGGAATAGATATCTTTCAAGATTTGTACATAGCTTGGAAGAGATGATACCTGTTCGCAAGAGTTTGGTTCAACTCTGCCTGCCTTAGGCATCTCCAGCCAGGCACATCATCTGTCTGAGCAACCACAACGGAACTTCTCTGTAGCATCACATAGACACTGAGCAAGTAATCAATTTAGGGCAGAATGTGCCAAATAAGCCAATCATAGAAGCAGTAAACTATAACAAACTTACTATTTATCTTCAAAAACCTTCACAGCAGCTGTGAGTCTCAGAGACTAAACGGAAGCTTACTTCCAACACAGATTATGAAAAATCTTAAGGTTGAAAGACAAAGTGGACAGATTTTCATTGAACTGTAAGAAAAAACACACTCCTGGAGGATGACGCAGAGATATAGCTCTCTCTAAGCTTTATTCCTTCCACAGAAAGTTTATTCTATCCCTCTCAGTGCTGGTATTATTAAAATAATCCGGGAACTGGCTGGGATGTGGTGAGAAAATAGACAGAGGTGTCATGGTGGCTGCACTAAGCGGATTTTTCATTCCTGAAGCACGAGCACCCGGACAGCATCGTTCTTTCTCTCACCTCCATGCATCAAAGCTACAGTCTATGAAAATGCTGTCTCCAAAACCCTTCCCTCTGATTCTCCCTTAACAAATCTTCCCATCCTTGAGATGGGCTGCTAGGAGCCGGGGACTGCGTTCACACTAAATTCTCACCAGATCAGAGATTGCTTTTAGAAAAAATGCCACTTCTGACAAAATCAAATCAAGATGGTGCTTCAGGTTTGGGACAGACAGTAGCAGAAGGTGCCAAAACCACAGCGTGACTTACAGAGCCCACCAGCTGCCTGTGGACGTACTAACTGTGCAGCCTCTTCTGGATTAAAGTCCCGCATGTTTCTGGCACAGTGCAAGAAGAAAACCCGCTGAGTTCTCCCATCATCCCTTTTTATTCCTACCTTTGCTCTGCAGGAATTACATACTCCTCTGAAAATGTGCATTTCACAAAGCACACAAACAAAAGGAACCATGGATTTCCTATTATCTGCCTTAAAGAGGAAACCAAAGGACGCTGCAGTATCCTCCCCCAAGACAGAGTAACAAACTAGTGTTCTGCTGGAGCAACCCCGGAACCCCGATTAACATTTTATTCGCTTTCTAGCATGCAAGAATTATCAAGACTGAGGACAGGACAAACAAAGGGAAACACTACAGCCATGGAGATCGGTTGAGGACCACCCCTCCCCAGTCTTCTGTTGTCCAATTACACCCATGAAAAATATCCGCAGGGCACCGGTACTTCGTAGCTCTTCGCAGCACAGTACGCCCAGCTGCCGGCAGGCAAGTAACTGCCTCTCCTGCTCCCTTTTGGGAACCACCCAAAGCTGCCCTGTGATTCAGGCAACACACAAAGCCCAGCTTATGGTAAAAAGAAAGCCCAGGACTACAGTTTGCATATGCACAAAAAAAAAAAAATCCCTGAAGTATTCCTTAAATGAGAGAGAGCTTGAGGAAAGCAGGCTCGTGTCTGGAGATGGCCTCAACTGAGATTCAGGGCTGCCGTGGGCACAGAGGTTTAGTGACAAGACCACAAGCATTAGACAGGTACAACTGATCTAAGCACAGAGCATCAATCACAAACTGCATTAGGAGGCACTGCCTCACAAGAGCAAACATCTACGATTCAACGCAAGCATGCACCGTCTAGAAGAATTAACTCTTACCTTTTCATTCTAACACACAGCAGGATTCCAAACAAAAGGGACAAAACAGATGAAGCAGGTGTTAGGGACAGATCAATGTTATACCATTCACAGCATCAACAACTACCAGAGATAGCTAGAAAAGAATTTTGTGGACTCAGCTCTTCTCTCTTTTCCCATGGCTATCATCTTAACGGAGCCATTAGTAGCAGGGACGGCCACCTTCAGGATGACCCTGGTCCCACTTCCCCTCCTGCTTTGGCATTGACAGGGCAAGGGAGGACACATGCCAAAACGCTAAGATGTACCGAAGGTCGCACTGTTTGAAACCCCTGATGATACAGACAAGCCAAGGAAGAACAGTAAACTGGACATGCAAATACATAAGCATCTTTGAGACTTTCAGAGGAGCAAACGGACAGTTCTGCTCTATCAGCATTGCTCAATTTCTCCTTTGACCAAGTCAGAATGACATACTCCATGACCTTGTCAGACGCCTTTCCATTGGTGTCTTTCATGTGGTGATAACACTGCACAGCAAATTACAGCAAACAGCGTAACGAGGCTCCGGCGGGGGCAGGGGAAGCAAACATTCCTAACCAGAGGAAGAAGAGTGACTTTGACTCTCCAACCCTGAAGTCAAAATGGAAAATGATGTAACACAGCGTGCACCAGAGACGATGTATCTACGTGGGTATCTCTGCCCTGAGTCTATACGATTGTGTGGCTGTGGTCAAGGCACACAGGTGTTGGTATAAGCCTCAGTTTTTAACCTTTGCCTCTTTACGTTCAGTACACCTGTGATTCCAATGTTACTATGCAATTAGCTACAACGAGTGGAAAAAGCCCCAAGGGAACATCAGAGAGGACACTTTAACTTTAGAACGAGTTTCATACTGCACAGTCTCAAGACTGATGTTTGATAACTTACCAACCTACTGAAGGGGATTAGGGCTAGATACACCCCAAATTTAATGATTTTTTTAAAAAATGATAACAAGTAGACAGAATCATTAAATTCTTCACCCAAAGAGTTTTAAGGATTTTATTGGACATGCACACTGCTTTCACTAGGGAGACTAAGGCTGCATCAGTAAAAAAAAAAAAAACAAAACCAAAAACCCCAGCCCACCACAACCAAAATCATAAATATTAACTCTACAATATTATCCGTTCACCCTTACCTTTCTGAAGTGTGCAAGCATGTCTGGGCTTCTCTCACACATCTCTGTGAGGAGGACAACTGATGTGTGAAGAACACCTAAAGGTGAGGGACGGAAAAGAAAAAAAGTATCTACATTTAGCATAATTTAATTGGCTCCAGACATGTGACAAAAATAATAAGGAAACCACAGGAAATAATAAAAAAAAAATCTTCTAGAATACAGCATATCTACCCCAAAATATATTTGCACTTGCAGCCGTGCCCAAGGGAACGCAGATAGCAACATCCTCATGTCTTAAAGCTGCAACTGAAGGCCAAAGGGGGAGAGAAATCGGACTTTGTCTGCAGATGGTAAGAGACACAGTTGGACTAGGGGATCTTTAAGGTCCCTTCCAACCCAAACCATTCTACGACTCATAGAAATCATAGAATCATTGAGGTTGGAAAAGACCCCAAGGATCATCAAGTCCAACCCAACCCCACCCAACCCACTAACCCATGTCCCCAAGCACCACATCCACACATCTCTTGACCCCCTCCAGGGATGGTGACTCCACCACGTCCCTGGGCAGCCTGTTCCAATGCCTCAGCACTCTTTCCGTGAAGAAATTTTTTCTAATCTCCAGGTTAAACTTCCCCTGGTACAACTTGAGGCCGTTTCCTCTTGTCCCATCACCTGTTCCCTTAGAGCAGAGCCCAGCACCCCCTCACTGCACCCTCCTTTCAGCAGCTGTAGAGAGTGATGGGGTCTCCTCTCAGCCTCCTCTTCTCCAGACTGAACCCCCCCAGCTCCCTCAGCTGCTCCTTGTCAGCCCTGTGCTCCAGACCCTTCCCCAGCTCCGTTGCCCTTCTCTGGACCTGCTCCAGCCCCTCAATGTCCTTCTTGTGGGGAGGGGCCCAACACTGACCCCAGGATCACTGCCTGTCTGAAGCAGTGCCCGGTCTCAACGATCTGATCATCACATTTTAAACCAAGGTAAAGAAGCTGCACACACATGAATCACATTCCACGCGCAAGCTGTCCTGTACCTCAAAGGTTTGCAACACATGTGGCAAAAGAAACGGTCACAATAGTTTCTCGGGAAGCTCCTGTGGCCCGGTAGCACTGTTGTACTTACAACTTCCCCGTCTTGAGACCAAATTTGCCCCTGTAATGGGTTCTCAGCACGGCAAGCACCTACTATAGTACTCCTGGCACAGCCGCCTGTTTTCTTAAGGCATGTGCTCTCTGCAGATGTGACCCAGGACTAAGCCTTTGGGAAGTGAGCAGTAGGCTTGATACACATTAGTCAAGGTGTTAATACTAGCATTTCCCTTTAAATAATCTTCTAGAAGCACTTTTGCAAGAAAATTCATTAAACCAGAATAATTTTGCAAAGGACCATTAAAGTGAAAATGTGTTTTATGATGTAATTCTGATGAAAAACAGCACTGAAGAAAGACTCTTTCCTGATACTCAGTCCTGGGAATGTCTGCTAAAATTATATCTGAGAATCCTATAGTGCTGTGCTAACAGAAGAGACACCCTCCTCCAAAAAAAGTGCACTCCAGAGTCCCTTCAGGCAGTGTACTGGACAAAAATCACAAACTTTCTCATTTCACCCACTCTGAAGTGCATCAGAAACCAGTGGGAGTTCCTGTTGTCACCCATGCCATGTGACAGTCCTGCTGAGCAGCAGAGTCACCCCCCCCCTTCCTTCTGAACGGACTGGCTCTCACTGCACAGAAACGGGAAGAAACACATCGTACAAATACACCTCAGAGTTTCCTTCCAAACAAAAGGCTCAGACAGACAGCAAGTGCACCACCCCGTAAAGGATGGCACAGCCTCGCTAAGCGGTGTCTCAGACATTACCGTGGTTCTTCTCATTCAGCAGGTTTTTGGTGGCTGGCAGGAACATCTCCATGAGTTCAGGCACCTTTCTAATGACGTGAACAGCGCACAATGCCGCCTGTACAGGAAGAACAGCGTTGTCAGTACATGCTGCAACAACAGCAATACATGTTCTGAGAACATCTGGCACAGGGGGAACCATCACCCTCTTCATGACACACGAAGGCCTGGAAAGTTTAAGGTACATTTTTCCGTCTCTCTATGACAAGTGATACCAAACAGCACTCAGAGAAAAGTTCAACAGACCCACCCCGAGTGAGGACAGAGGAAAACAAAGCACCGAGCTACAAAGCAATACTCCCACTAGCGATGGTTCATTTTTACATTATTCACCTCGGGAGCGACACTAACTGCACAGCAGCTCTGCCTTTAACAGGGCTGCTTCAGCTTGTCCTCCCGTTCTAGGAGGGGACAATGCATTGGGAGCAAATAATGAAATTTACGTCAAATTCATGGCTCATTTTCTTTCCCCTTGAATACAGTCTCTTTCCCCACAAAATAACCTCCACCTGCAGGTGATGGGTCCTATGAAAAACAAAAGTACACTCCAAAAATACTGCCTGCTTCTTCTAGGGTGCAGAAGCAACAGGAGACGTTATCGTTTGCAGCTGCTCAAGCACCACGTGCACTGAGGGCCTCTTCCCAGAACGCTGCAGCACCTCTTGGCACTGCTGTCTCTACGATCTCTCTGTACCAGTCAGTGCACATCTTCCTAAATCTTACTGCTCCCCACCCTCCCCAAGACCTAACTATGAAATAAATTTAAAAGAACGAGGGTGATTACACACGTGCTACGGAAATGAGACAATTTATAGCTGTTTGCCCGTTTCAAGCCCTTAACTTCTATCTCTCACATACTACTGTTGCCACCATCAGCACAAGAGATCACATAGTTTGAAATCTTCAGATGTCAGCCTGCACTGACAATGATCAAAGTCTCTCTGGACTTACCTGAGAAGACACAGAAATAAAACTGATGACTAGAAGTTCAGAGTTAAGGTCCGAATGGGCAGGTGCTCACATTACTGACAACAACCTTAAGGTAGAGAGAATCAAAACAGAAACAACTGCCTCACCTCCTGGAGGCTTGTCTTTTAGAGGCTTACACGCATCCCTGCTGCAGACAGACACGGAGTTTTGACCTCTATCCGTCTTGCACACTGAGAAAATACTCAGCCAGTGTGATCCAAGCCATCTAGCATTCCAGATATTAGCAAGGTATCTGACCAACCGTGTTTTGATCCATAACAAAGTATTCAAAAGTTCCCTGAAGTACCTTCTTCCTAAGATAGGAGTTGGAAGTTTTGAGGAGCTTTTCCACCTCTCCCGCAAGGTCTCTGCACATCTCCGAGGAGCCCATGCAGCCAAGGGTGCAGAGTGCCAGCCCCTGCACATACTGCGTGCTGTGGTTAAGGTCACTGCAGAGGAGAACAGAAAGAGCCAAATCAGCACGCACACAGAGAACCTGAACGAGAGACGGCATCTGTACCCACAGCCACACCACCAGCTGCACACACGGCCAGAACTCCTCTCCAGGTTCCCAGCTATCTGGGAAAGCACGTTAGGAGCAAGAGCAGCTCTGAGAACACACTCCACAGGGTTTGCTACCACTCGCACCTAGAATCCTTAGAATTATAAAGATAAAATACTTGGTTACATCTATCAGTGAGTATCTAGGCATTGAGCTGAGAAGAGGGAAGACGACACAGAATTCCATTAAAACTTCTGAACTAAAGCCAAAACGTTGTATTTTGGGACCTGCACGCAGAAAAGAACCGAACATGCAGGACAGTCCCGCAGTGACTCTGGGCTGTCACATCTGAAACATGTTCGAGGACAGCCTTCAGCCTCCGCACTGACAAACCAAGCCGTACCTAAAATTCTGTGTGAAAATATCCTCCATCCCGAGTAAAAACCACACACCCCGCCACTCGCACACCTCGAAAATAATCCACACAGGAATTTCATTTAGCAATCCTAACTGCTCATGTCCCTCAGGAAGGTGCAAAAAGCAGCCACTAGTAACGTAGATCACCTAACAGGGATGCTGTGTCTGAGGCCAGCTACCAACGTCACCCTGAGTACCAGACAGTATAGCTTCGGCATGGCAATCCCAGCAGCCCCTAAAACCAATTTCCACACTGCTTTTCCATCAGACTGTTCGGTATGCATGTCACCATGGGGTCTAGGATTCAACTCTGAAGCAGGTAAAACCCATGGTTCCTGGTTTGGGCGGCAAGGGGAGCTGGGGACCGCATGGTGGGAGAGCGGGGAAACAACTGGTGTGCAACCGAACGCGCACACCGTGCGGAAAGCGAGAGACAGAATTCTGGTTGTAAAGCAAGCAGCCATGGCAACATGCAGATGAAGGAACAGATAGCACATGCCGCTAAATGGGTTGGTTTTTTGTTTCCTTCCTTTAAGAAATTTTTGGCAGCTATATACAGCTGTGTGTATGACCAAGCAAGTGCCTCACCGCAGTGCTCACATTTTTTGTATCGAAAGTCTAGGTCTTGCTATAAAAGAATGGAAAACAGTCCCATAAATCAAACACCTTACACCTAGATAAAAGCAAGACAAAGTGACAGGTACAGAAGCCAAGCGAGAAAGCAATAAACAACCCACCGAGGTGGTGGGGAGCTCTCCACCAGTTTGCTCAGCTCCAGTCTGACCCATTTACAGTTCAAACTCACTACACTCTTCTCAAACTCATTTTAGCATAAAAAAAAATTAAAAAAAATCAGAAGAGGTGTTAACCTAGCAGTCTAGTTCTAACGGAAGAACCTCATAGGTATGACGTTTCAATGGAAAATCTTTAGCCGAAGTCTCTTCTCTCCTGGACGCTAGGTCCACAGCCGCAGATCCTCCAGCCTGCAGTTTTGTCAAGTTTCTTTCCAAGCCCTTTGAGGCCACAGTCTAACTGAAGAACAATACAATATGTGCTAGTATCTGGGAGGCTTATGTTCTAGAACTAAATAATAACAAAACCAGACACAGCAGGCACCATCGAGCAGGCATTTGGATAAATCACACAGATCCCAGCTGTTCCACTCCTGCTCCCACCCATCTTGAAGAGGAGTGTTGCTGGAGCGCAGCAGTCATCACCTACTGAACTACACTGTAAAACAGCCCAGCGTAAGAGCGTTCGGCTGAGAGGAAAACAAGAAGAAAAAAAAAAAAAAAGCTTATTTCCTATCCTCTTGTCTGATTTCAGCAAGATACGAAGCAGACAGCACACCCCACACTGCTGCCTTGCTTCCAAGGAAAACGATTCATCAGGATGGTTGGGCCAACCTTACAAAGAAAGCAGGACACGCAGCCTTGGTTCTTAAAGTCAGACAACTCTTCAGAGCTCACCAGCAGAAGTCAAGTGAACCAGCGCAGGACAACACGGCTGCAGCAATACATATGACTCTGTGACACACAATGGCCAATCCAGCCGACCACCTTTTAACTGTTACAAAATCACGCTGATTCAATCATATTTAAGAGGCGCACGGACCTTTATTGATGCTGATCACTGCTCGCCTGGTCCTTTCCTGCAGCAAGCTGGAAGATAGCTAACTTACAGAAATGGAAGAGAGGTCTTCACAAGAGCTGGAGGTCTCATGCACCAACTGAGCAGCTTACTGTGATCAGTTCATCCTCCTGATTGGACTGATCTTAACACGACCTCCAGAAACACGTACTACCATCCTGTAACAGCAGTTACACCAAGTGCTGTTTGCCACATACACCTCTCCAGGACCAATGCAATTTTATATTCTCTTCCCTCTCAGGAAGCTAGGCACGATCACCCAGTACAGTACGACACTAGAACAGCCTGGTACGGTTAACAGCATACAACAAACTGAAGACACCAGTTTTATAACACAAGGGAAAAAACCTAAAGTACTCAAAACATCACTGTCAGGGGTGTGCTGTCAGATCCTGAAACCTCAAAGCGTGTGTTGATGGAGAGAGAGGTGGTACCCTTACTTCTTGATGCAATTGGTCATAAGAAGATGGACATCCTGTCTCTCGTCCAGCAGTAACATGGCACCTAAATACCCAATGCGCTTGTCTGTGAATTTCTGAGAGGCAATGAGCTTGAGGCACTCCAACTGGAAAAAAAAAAAAAAGAAAAAAAAGACAGAATTAGCTTAAACTACTTCTTAGCTAGAGGAAAAACAGTTTGAATTTTGATGTTTACCCATTTAGGTATCTTAGAACGCATTTTTAAAAGTATATTTTATTCCTGTTTTGGTGATGTGGAAAACAAAGAAAGGTTAAACGACCTGCCAAAGGTCCCAGCAAGCCAGCAGAAATGTCATTAGCATTTCCTGCATAAACCAGATATACGCATATACCGGATATACCAGATATGTGGGTTTATGTCAGACCACGATAGCAAAAGATAACATACTCACAGAGACACAAGACCCATCATTAAAACAAAATAGTAAAGATCTGGAAATCTAGATCACGGGTCATGTTTGATGTGCACTGGAAACTTCTGAGCCAGGCTGAAACAGGTTCATCTACCCACCAGAAAGGGGATCAGTGCTCTGTGAGTTAAGTTTTCAAAACCAGTTTTTGTTTATTGTTGTATGTAACTAACTCGCTAGCAAGGTAAACCTTAGACACAGTCAGGACAGCACAGTTCTTGTGCTGCTCTGTAATCCCTGTTTGAACACCTGAAGTTTGACTAAGACCACACGCACTGTAGCCTCTACAAACCTCCCGTCCATCACGTAGAAACATCACCTGTGTTCAACAGCATAAAGGAGATCCCTGGGACAACATGCACAGCTGCCACTTCCACTCAGCTGATTAGAAATTAATTGCTAACCCATCTGTAAACTTAACACTTTCTTACTGGGGGGGAAGAGAGAGACATCAACCACAGATATTCTGACAATACTTTTCTCTAACAGATAACTAACCAAGTATAACCAATCTCCACTTTCCACGCTGTAGGCAGCAGAAGCGGCTTCCCAAAGCAGGTGAGAGACCTCTCCCCCACAAGCAGATCCCGTTAAGTCAGTTTTAGAAGTTAGCTGGGGCAGCAAGGGAGCACACAACGGGTGTAAGGAGGGGTCAGACAGAGCTTGCAACGGATCCACTGTAGAGGAAGTAAAGGCAAAAAAACAGGGCATCACGAAAAGTCTTCCAGGCCCCTAGCTACAGGGAAGCTTGAACAGGGCCACAGACACAGCTGAGATGCAAGAAGCACCGACACACCGGGAAGGTAAAGCTGTACAGGACACTGGTAAGAAAATTAAAGTGGCCCAGCTACTGACCGGTTCTCACAACTGCACGGCGTCAGGACACACAACCCAACTGTACAAGAAGGTGTCACGTATGAACACCCAGCCAGCGCAGGAAACTGGTGAGAAAAGGCTTGAAAGAAAGACAGGTCAGTTTGCTGGGTTTAAAGGGGCTGAAACTCTGGAATAAAGAACCACCTCTGAACAAGGACAACTGAACACGCACAAACGGGCAAGATCAGCCAGGGAGAAGGGACAGAACACCGGATATCGACCTCTTATCTTTCCAGTGCTTTCTGTCAGAGTAACGCACCTCTGAACCAACCTTCTTCTCCGGGCTTACAAGACACTTTCTTACACATCTCTGCAAAAACGCAACGTGGAATCGATCACATCTAAGCTGCAGTGTAAGAGCCAGCAAAGGCAGAAGACAAACAACTAAGAAAAAGCAGAAGGAAACTAATGACCACAACAGAGAGCGCAAGACATATTTTTAGTACTTTTGAATTTGAAAGACGTTATCAACATTTACTCCAGGAAAGGCTGATTACTTCTTGTTTCACCTGTACACAAAGACATGCAAACTAGCTCCAGGCAGGGCAGCACTAAGAAACATGATCAGCTGAAGCTCTTAGTAGATCTAATTAGTGAAAGAAATCTTGATACCATTATATCCATTTCATTCAAAGAAACAATGAAAATCCGCCACATCAGTACTGTAACAGATACACCAGTAAAGCCGGATCTGACACAGGCGTACAGCCAGACCACAGCTTACCCCAGTTTCTACTGACATACCCGCTCTTTCCAACTGGAACTTTTTCACACGTGGAAATAATGACAATAATAATAAAGTTATTTGACCATTTTCCCAGGCTGCTTGGTACCTTCTAAACTTGCACAAATGGCTTTGCACAGGCTGAGGAGACAGCCTGCAATCCAGCACATGTCAGCATGCACTGGCTAAATATAGGGCTCACGCTCGTATTTCTGTACGAGAGATCCCGGGTCAAAGTTGAGCATCTCTGGCCTGGAAAGAAGTAGGTCAACCACCCACTACCTCTGAGACCTTCTATAAAGTCTCTTCTGTTACTGGTTACCCTGTCCACGCTGTGAGCTGAAGCCAGATGCCTGCTACATCTCTAAGAGAGACGGTCTAACGCAGCCTGTGGCTCTCTTCAGCTGCTCACCAAAACTCATCGTCTGTGGACTTATCCTGTTGCTCTCAGAAACCTCCCGTCTACAGCGCTGGGCCGTCTGCCTACAGGACTCCACTGCTGGAACAGCACGTCTTCAACAGGTCCGCAGCTCGCGCAAACTACATTCCACCTACACAACACTGCACGTTGAAAGATCCCTTCCAGTTACAAGCACTGAGGACAGGCAAAGGTGTGCAACTTGGAGAACACTTGTTCAAATCCCTTCTCAGCCTTGGGCCCTAGACCCCTGTGAAACCACAGCTGATAAACTACACGAGAACCACGGCCGTTGAATGAAGTACTCTGTTACCAAACAGCCAGCACAGATGCTTCTGTTTGAGATGTAGCAGTAATAGGCACTGAATGATCTGTTTTCTCCTTCTTCCACTTAGAGCGAAGAGAGAATTCACCACTACTGACCAAAGCAGAAACTGAAAAATGATACGTTACCTGGTCTAATTTTCCACATGTGGGATTAAATACTTGAGTAATAAAATAAAATAATCCAAATAAAATTTAAACAGATTCCTAACTTAAGTCAAAGGTAGAAATTCTAGATGACAATCTGTAACACTTTTCATTCTTTTTGCAGCTCTTAGACACTTAGCCTTAATTTTTGTGACAGGAAGTTTCTCTCTTGGACCAGGGAGTCTGGCTACGCGAAGTGTTAAGAACAGGATAACAAACAAATTCACTTGCTCTCATGCAACAGCTCGCTATCCCGGGAGAAGACTGCAATGACGCAGGAGTATGATGATGCACTTTACACGCAACAGCGCAGCCCAGGCTCACCCCCTAACACTAAGACTATTTGGAGTTTGGTTTCAGTGAGACATGTCAGGATTGGTAAATCCAGCCCTGAATGGATAGATTCCCAAGACACGAAGCTACTTTAAGGGACACAACAATTTTACTTTTTATTTCGCTTTACGGAAGGCCTAGGTTAGATTACTACTAACAGGACACTTCCTGACTTGTAAGCAAAACAGACTACGCCCCAAAGACTAAGCAAAGCTCAACTTGAAGAACATCTTGCAAATCAAGAACTCCCATCTTCCTGTTTGCCTTTCCCACAACCTACTTGTGTCAAAAATAGCACATCAAAAAAAAGCCAAGAAACAGAAAACTTGTACCAGCATTCTCCAAGTCACTTCACTGAGACGGGGACAAGGAACACCACTCTCCTGCTGCTGGGAAGAGACCAGCTTTGGTCTGCCTAGAACAGATTGCTTTAGAAGGGAAAGACGACAGAACCTCCTTTGAAGCATGTTATTTTCCATCAGAGACAGAACTCCAGAGCGCTGCTTTGCAACCATCTAGAAATATCCACAGGTACTGGCCTGTGGCTTCACAACCACTGCTCTGCAGAAACACGGGTGGTGAGGAACAGACAGTCTGGCAGAAGCAGACTAACCCTAAGTTTCATAACAAAATATCTAAGTCTCCAAATATCAGATCTCACTAACAAAGTCAAAACTAACTTGTGTATGTTCAGAACGTATGTGAAGAGAGACCCCAAAACATCCCAAAGAACAGACAGCAAAACTATAGCTGGGAGTGCTCTGAAACAGCCAACGTGCCCAGAAATTTCACACAAAGCAGAATGGCACAGGTGCACAGCACAGCAAGCCTTCACCTCGACCCACCTGTCCAAAATGTGCAGGGTATCCCAGCATGTGCATGTACAGCAGCTTTGCCACATTTCTGCATCGGTATGTGTTATCTTCCTCTCGGAAGGATGACCGAATAGCAGCACATTCCTTTTGGATCATCTCACGCTCTTCTGCCTGGGTTCTCGCTGTCCGGATGGTCCGGATCAACTCCCGCAGTCTGATGGGGGCTGGCATCCTCTGGGAAAAGAAAGAGATCTGTAAACCTTGTCCCGTACCTAACGGCTTCATAATGGTATCACACTTTCACATATTTTTTCTTTCTTACCCTACAATTATATAAATAGAAGAATTAAGAAAACGCAGACTGCTTCAGTAGCATGGTTAAAAGTAAACTTGAAAACCAGAGGAATTTATTATACCTCACATTTGCTCTTCCAGAAGATTAGCAATAGGAATTGCTATGCTCTGAGCTAGCCCTCAGGTGAACATAAGACTTCCCACCTGAAACAGGCAGGGACGGCACTCTGCAAGGTATGCTCTCATACTCGCATCATCTGCTGCTTGCCAGAAAAGTCATGCTCCAGAAAGAGCTGATCCCAAAATCACAACTGGGACAGAAACCCTTTACAAAAAGCAATGTTGTTTAATAACTTACACAAGATCTCATACAAGTGTTTCAGACAGCCATGCTTCAAAAATCCTGCAAACCTGTGCCACACGTGCTTCCTTCTTAGGGGTGTGGAACCCAGCAGAAAAAGCAGATGGAAGAGCAATCCTTGCTGTGGGGATATTTCAGTGAATACTCTTTTAAAAATAAACCAATCAAGCTGACACCGTCCTTTTATTACACACCGAACAGAACAATCCTTTCTAAAACAAAGAAGCCTGTCACACAGCTGGCTGGTGGCACTGGTATGAAGAGAGAGTGCAAGGAAAGCGTATTCTACATGAACTCCAAGTCGTTCCCGTTCACCAAACGGAATCCTGATGGAGCCACCTGACCTAGAGCGCAGTTTAGCCTTCTGAGTATCCCTCGAGCAGAGAACACCTCTCCAACAAAAGCAGAGCTTTAGAATTACGTTCAACAGTTGGACGTTCACGCTCACCAAAGCAGACTTTTGACTTTCTGGGAGATGAGAATACGCAAGTATCTCCACAGACTTCTTTCACCCGCCCCAGACCGTGAACACAAGTAAGCCACTCTGGTACCAGATACTGTCACACCGACTTGTAAAAGTTGCCACGGCAGTCTGCTGCAGATTTTGTCTGGGTCACGGTCCTCCCCATACGGTGCGTCACACATTTTAAGCACTGCCATATCAGGAAAAGACGTGCATCCGGGCGCTGCACTAACTGGCTCGCGTGACACCACAGGACAGAGAGGCTGGGAAGCACCTGGAGAGAGCAGGGGACCTGTCTGCTGCAGAAAAGCAAAGAGATGCACACGCAATGGGTGAAGGCGGCCTCGCAGTAAGACAGCTGAATCAGCTCTACAGGTCTGGACTATAGGTCTGGTCTCCTACGGAGCTTGTACGCAACACCAACTCTCTTCAGTCAAACCATGCAGACCCCTCGTATTCCAGTTCCCCATCTTCTGAACTTAGAGAGACACAAAGCACTCAATTTTGGAAATGAAAGAACAGAGATGTTCTTTCTACACAAGGAAACTCTGCCCCAAAATGCTGAAAAGCGTAGGATCAAGATAATTGGACATGTTAATCCTCAGCCCTGCCTTGCCTCTCCACGTGGATTCATAACACCTCCTCACATCACTGCGACACGGATAAATTACTGTTTGCTACACATCCAGATGCTGCACTAACAAGTGTCACAGAAATGAAACGTGAAAACCCTGCAGAGCGTCAGGAGCAATGCACGGAGACACACCTACTGTGCACAGTCCTGGAGACTGCAGGTGCCAAAGTGCAAGTCTCAAAGAGCACACACAAACCCTTTTTGCAAATAATATTTGGCCAAACTGGAAGGCTATTTTCACCAGTGCAACAATACACATCCTCAAAACGAAAGGACAACTCCCCAGCGCTCATAGGGGAAGGCAGTCAGAAGCATGAAGGTTTCTAAGCTTTTCAAACAAAACGTAGTTTAATTCTCTCAGTTTCCTGCTGCATCCCCCTATGCACACATAATAAAATGCTTTTCTAAAATCCTGAAAAAACCCTCTGATTAATAGCTTGCCTGGGAAATCAGCACGAGCAACTTAGAACTATTAAAAACAACTGAAAACATGGATTGAAATGGCATGTAAAATTAAGATAACTGGGCAAGAGTTAATTCTTGCACGCTCGGGTTCCAATATAGCCCGCACTGGTTGTTTCCTAGCTGGTGTCTGGCTGTGTTGATTTACTCTGCGGTAATTTACTCTTAGCGAAAAGGTACAAACACAGACAGGGCTATCCCTGGAGATGTGTTAACTTGCTGCTAATAACACCCTACTACATACCCCAAAAAACTCGGTTTGCACGAGCCCGTCCTTAGACCCTGCCTTCAGAGCTGAAGCCCTGAATGGAATTTCAGGCTTGAGGAGGGCATTCTGCAACAAGGTAGGACACAACCCCCCCAAGCTCTATGAATCCTTATAACAACACTGCTCAAGTTCATGTTTCTGTTCTCAGTCTGTCATACTGGAAGTGGTCTCAATCTCCTATAAAAGCTATTCTTAACTATTTCAAGTCGCCCCCTCATTTCTATAGTAGTCTTCAACTTACCCTACTGGATTACCCGTAATAGCCGCTATCTACAAACGCCTTTGCATAAATAATCAACCAGCAAGCCACACTGTAAAGGTTATTTTTCCTCCTCACATCACAACCACAGGAAAACAAGCAGAAACCAGCATTTGGGAAAGCAAAGAATCAAAGAACAAAACTCATAATCAGAGAGGTTTCCTCCTGTCTCCTGACAGGCAGTGACAGCCGCGGTCCAACCTGAACCACTTCCCCGGAGCAGCCTATCTCGCACACGCTTCCTGCACGATAAGGACAGAACAAATCAGAACTGCTCTGATAGAGGACAGCATAAAGGGCAAAACCCAAAGCTATGATTTATTTTCCAACAGTCAGAACTTCTGTCCTTGTGCTGTAACACCATACTCAGCATTTTTTAAATCCCTATTAAAATAATTCATTTATTTTTAAATGTACCTGTGAATTCTTCCCATAAAGAGTTTTGCACTCATCTACACCCAACAGTGCCTCCTGCTCACAGATCACTCCACACGCTTATCACCGGGGGCTTGAGCTCCCTTCTCCTGCGCGTGCTCCTCCAGCGTTTCAGTGCTCAGGAGTTCCCATGCAATGTATCCGGTTGGCTTTCTTCCCCTCCACAAGCATTCTCTCACAACCAAGAAATCCTGACATCAGGTATTTGATTCCTGCCTTCAGCGACGTTAAGATTCTTTTGCATGCTAGTACACTGGAAATCTCACCTCATTTTTAAGTCTCAGACATTGCAAGTTAAGTGTAAGCAGCAGATTCTGCAGCTGTTAAGAAACTTTGGACATGGGAACACTGAAATTCAGAAACATTCCAGAGCAGATGAACGTTTCCCCATCACCAACTCTTCCAAAGCCTGTCACAAGGGCTACAGACCTTTAGTGTGATTTACCTTGGGTAACTCCTGCTGGATTTCCGTTAAGCACGACTGTTCCTGGGACACAAACCACACACAAACAGCAGCCGTGCAGGCACGGCACACAGCCCGCCTAACCCAGCACCCCGCCTCAGGACGGCACGGAGCAGGGGTCCGGGGGAAGTAACAGACAAAGCACATCTCCTCCACACCTTCCCTGCCTCCAGGGTTTGCCCAGCTTCAGGGGCTTCCCGAACCAGACTTCTGCACAGCACCTCTCCACAGATCTGTGGATTTATCGCATCACTTCTTGAAAGCATCCAACCTTTCTCCTGTTCACACCCATGGTAATCATTTGTACAGTTTAACTATAAATTCAATGAAAAATTACATTTTGCTTTAAACCTGCCATCAGACCAAGTAAGGGATACTAAACGAAATTCTTACGCCATGAGAAAGGAAGAACTCATCCCCTATTAATTGATTTTATGTCGTCTATGACCTCACAGCCTTTAACTGTACCTACCCCTCAGCCACCTCCCTCCCTAGGCTGTACACCCTGCTCTAATCTCTTCCTGGACGGTGCCATTGCACAATTCCTTCGTATCGTTCTGTACCTCTCAGAATTCCACTTCAAAAAAAAAAGAAAAACAACAACAAAAAAGATGACAACTAAGTAAAAACATGCCCCAAAACAAGAGCTAAACAATAGTCTCAGAAGCAGCGATGGTCCCATTTCCAGCTACATTAAAAACCCAAGAAACGCAGCACAGGAGTATCCCAGAGGCAAGCCACTGTGCAAGCTGCGAGGAGGAGGAGAGGGGATGGAGACAGAGGGTGTTGCTCGGCTGTTCTGAGAGCCCTGCAGCTGTAACACCCAGCACAGCCCCGCAGCAGCACCGGGGGCAAGGCTCCTGCTCCCGCACAACAGGACACACACCCCCGCACAGCTCCACCTGGCTTACAACCACCACAAACACTGCCCCCAACAGCTGCCAACGAAGAAAATAAACATTTCCCTGTTTTCAGAAGCTAGGAGATGAAGCACTGGAAGGAACGTTAGCACATCCACACGGCAGATCAGAGAGACGGGTGAGACCCGAATCCCACATTTCCTGGTTCCTGTTTCTAGACTCCAATCACCACCGACCTATGTTACCTTTGTATTTCTCACCTGCTTCCAGTTTCCCAACTATTTCGATTTGTAAGGTAACCTGGTTATTGTACTTCCTGTTCACCTTCCTGCAGAGTTAAAATTAAAAAAAAAAAATCAAAAAAAAAAAAATCACACTTTGTGAGAAAAACCCCCACACCTTTCTTTACCTTGATCAATGCCAGACGAAAGATGAGATGCCATATTTTTACGTTCATTAATACAAACTTTACAATATACCAAGTAACTTCAGCCATAGCCTAGGAAGCTCTGCTCTTGGACTTTACCTACAGCATCTCCGCCAGAGAGCAGACAAAGGCGAACACAACTGCTTGTGACACCACCAGAGTCACACTCACACTCTGCTCTCCAAGTTACAGTCTCATCATAGATCCACTTATTAACTCCCAAACCCTCACCCAACGAAGGAACACCGTTACCAAGGCAGACCAGCGCCTTTTCCTCAGAGAAAACACTAACGTCCCAATCAGTCACAAGAGTTCGCTGTTATTAAAAAACACAGAAATCAAACAACCCATCCCCTGACCTTCTGTACATCGCCAGCTCAAAAATAAACCCAAATACTCCCACTGAAGAGGCACAAGGAGCTTCACTGAACGAGGGCCACCAACTTCGGCAGCAGTTAAGATTTCTGCGAGCCCTCGCACTTTGAAAGGCGGCTTCCCCACCCAAACGGCATTAACCAGAGCAGCCTGTCTGCAGGCCGAGAACAGACACCTCCGGTTCCTCCGCTGCTGTTCAACCTCCGTACACCACGGCCGGACAAACCTGCTGATCCCATGGTGGTTTACAACGCTGCCGACCCAAACCTCTGCACGCAAAGGGCCTATCAAGCATCAGAACACGTTTGTACCCCTTACTGTCTCACCAAGACACTCAACAACGGTGCTGCAGGACCCCTCCATTCCTGACACACCACCTCCAGGAAAAAAATAATCAGACCAGCAGACACAGAAACAATGGAGAGGGAAAAAAAAGAAATGAAATTTTTTTAATCAAAAAAAGGAGGAACTATTAAAGTTACCTTACACACTGGAGACAGAAAGGCTGGATCAGGTCACAAAAACACTACCCCAGACTTACCTTCCCCTTCTCAACTCACAGGAATTTAAACACCTTCCTGTCCTTCTCCCACCGTGGAAAACCACAAAATCTTTCACCTTCACTGAGCTCTTTCTACCCAGCAAAGTTCTCAAATCCTGTGCCAAATACCAGAGTGCACGTAAGTAGGCAAAAGAAAGAATTTGGCAGTAGAACAGACATGGAAATAAACAAAAGAAAAAATAACAGGTGTAGTTCGGAGAGCCAGGAGGGGAACACACACACAAGGACCAGCTGTGCACTATCACAGAAGCTGAACAGAAAAAAAAACCAACTCAACACCACAAAAATCTCTGCCATTTGAAACGGAAGATGCCAGGGGCACTATGCAGGGGAAAATACACGTTTTACTCTGTTTAAGGCAGTTTGGGCCAAAGGCAGCTGGTGACGCAGGTGAGATGTCACCCTTCCCCAGGGATCCCACGCTGCTCCAGCAACATTCCAACCACCAGAAACTGAAACACGCCACGAAACCTTCTTAAGCACCATTTACAAACTTTAAAAACAATGCTTACTATAAAAAAAACCTTATAATTTGTCTCCCAGCTGGTGAGAGAGGAGAACCCACCCAGCCTCGAGGAAGGGCCCCGGCGCTGCTCTTACAGCTGCTCCTCAGGCAGCAGCAGGGCGCTGCCAGTGCCCCGGACACAAACCAGCCCCAGAACCCCCGCAGCCCCCGGGCAGAAGGCGACCGCGGCTCAGTGCCGGTCCGAGCGGCGGCGCAGGGCCCCGTGCCCGCTCCTGCTCCCGGGAGCCGCCGGCACGGACGGAGCCACGCGGCGCTTCCCACCGACAGAACTTCTGCGGGTCGCGCGGCCACGCCAAGAACCGCCGCCCGGGACCCGCGAGCAGCGGCCCGAGGGAGCGCAGCGACCCCCGCCAGCAGCGCCCGCCCGGCGAGCGGCCCCCGCGGCACCGGCAGCGCCCGGAGGGTGCAGAGCCCGCGGGGGCCCGGGCGGAGGCGGGGGGCACAGGCCGCGGCCGGGGGGCGGCCCGGGAGCAGCCGCACCGGCAGAGCCCGCGGGAGGGCATCGCGCGGCCTCCGCCGGCAGAACCGCCCCGGCGCGACCGCGGGGCCGCAGCCCGGCCGCGGAGCTTGGCCGCAGGCAGAGCGGCGAAGGCACACGGGGGCCCCGCGCGGCCGGGACCTCAAGGGCCGCAGCAGCGGACACCCGGCCGGGCCGGCGGCGCGGGGAGGGAGCGGGAGAGCAGCGAGCGCCCGGGGCGGAGGCGGGCCAGGGCGGCGGGCCCGCGGCCCCACTCACCGGGCCGGTCCCTGCAGCGGAAGAAGCGGCGGCGGCAGGAGCCAGGCATTCAAAATGGCGGCGGCGCGGCCGCAGCACCGATACCGCAGGCGGAGGGATCCGCGCACCGGCACGCTCCTCTCGGTGTCCCGGCCTCTGCTGGCCTCGGGCGGCGGGCGCAGCCGCGGCGGCCTCGGCGGGAGGAGCAGGGAGACAGCGCGGCACCGGGGGCGGCGAGGCGGAAAAGGCCGCTCGCACTACTTTTCTCGGCGGAAGCACCCGCGAGACCGGTCTTGCGAGGCGCGGTCCGCCTGCACCGTGGCAGTCACTGATGACGTCACGCGCGGGGCGGTCCCGCGGCGGGCGCTGTCCCGTGCTGGGGCCGGGCGGGTCGCGCTGCCCGCAACCAGCGTTCCGCCGCGACGGGGGCCCGGGCCGGGCCGCTCTCCGCCTGCGGGCCCCCGGCGCTCCTCCTCCTCCTCAGTGCTCGCGGGGGGGCGGAGCGCCCGGTGCGGGGCCGCGCGGGGGTCGGCCCTGTCACGGCAGCGCCCGCGGGACGGCGCGTCTCGTTCTGCCCTCGGGGAACCAACCGGGGCGCGGGACTCCGGCGCGGGGGAGGCTCAGCGTGACCCTGAGGGGGACCCGCAGCCGGGGCCCCGGGCAGCGCTGTCCCCGCACCGCCCCGGGTCTCCCGGCCGCTGAAAATCCACCGGGGCCGCAACCCGCACCCGCGGGGGCCCGCAGCGCGGCCGCAGGACGGGACGGGGGACGCTCGGACGGGGGCGAGGGGCTGGCAGGGGGCGGCGGCACGGGCGGCGGGTGACCCGGTGTTCCCGGGGACCGGGGGGGCGGGGCCCGCCGGGGGGCGGTGCCGCCGGTCCCGGCCGGGCGTGGCTGGTTGTCCCGGCAACCGGCGGTGCGGGCGCGTCGTGACGTCACCCCGGGCGCCGCAGGCGCGGCGCCGCCACGCCCCCTGCCGCTGGGTGAGGCGCTTCCGCCGCGCGGGACGGCGTGTCATCACCGTGCGCCGC